>NDXB01005729.1:37677-98960 GCA_002631895.1 Agapornis roseicollis | reverse complement strand
TTTTTTTTTTTTTTTTTTTTTGGATCAGTTTCATTCAGCATCAGAAAAAAAGAATCAGATTTCAAAACTTCAGAAAGTTTTCAGTTCGCTATCCTCACTGAAATCCAGCAACAACTTCAATTTTCTGCCACAGGTTGACTAATTCACAGGGGGGAATAGAACTGTAGAAATGTGACATTATGATGGGACAAGCAGGATACAGTGGAAAAGTTTGACTCCACATCAGAAGTACATTGGCTATGAGACCATTATTAACAGCTCTTCTTCCCCACATAATTGCCCTGGAGCAGGAAACCCTCTCTCCAGAACTAGAAGCAAAGATTGCTGTCATTTGGGCTGATGACATGGTATCGTTAGTTGCACGTGTTAAGAACCTTCTGTTCGTGTGGAAAACTCTCTAACAGCCAACTCTTCTCCTCTGGGTCTCTAGACTTTTTCTTCTCTTTTTCTCATGCTTTAGTGATTATAGCAAAGACTCTGTGCTATTGGTATATATACACACTAGCATAATTTGACTGATATCAGAAGAGATAATGTCAATGACAATGTCAAATCTTTTTTGTCATGACTGTTTTTTGCTGGCAGTATCACTTAGCAAAAAGGAGACTACACAGGAGGGTGACAACAGTCATCTCTGGCAAGAATAAGTGGCTTTAAAAACATACTTCAGGCAATGTATATTCAAAGAGATTATTCTGTACTGAAACCATTTTCTTGCAAGCATGCTGTGATGATCGCGCTTGCTATGAACAATAGCTTTGCTGAATGCCATTCTTTGGCAGTGTTAGAAGGATGAATGCGGTCATGGGTAATTGCCATTCACCCCACTGTGTGTTCATTACAGACAATTCCAATTGCACCTATGTGCACTATAGTGCACATATAGTGCACAGTCTGTAACATAACATATAGTAGAACAAATCTCATAGTCTTTTTATAAGTCTTTTACTTTGTGTGGCAGCAGATGTCCAAGGTTTTAAATAAGTGCACTGTGAAAACAGAAAATGAAAACAGCTTGGATGATGTCATAAGAGGTTACAGGATGAAATGTCTGTAATTCCTTTCATGTCAATGTACGTATAGTAAGTATATCACGTATATTTCATCAGGGGCTAATTATTAGCATATTGTTGTCCAGTAGGGGCATTAAATTGCCAGTAACAAATCCTTGCATGCCTAGAACCACAGCATGTAGAAATAATTATGATTGACTTAACAGTTACTGCTGTAATAAATCTAAAAAGAGCTAGAAGTTGTCTTGGAGACAAATACATGAAATATACTAAAATGAGGGGGAAAATAAGGTAAAGTTTTGAAATTCTGGAAATCCATAAGGTTGTACTAAAATCTACTTGAATTATAAAGGGGGAATTTACCATGCACAGAAGCCATCATCTCCATTTGCCAGTGTGGTGGAATTCCAGGTTCAGCGTCCATGAGCACATATGCATGGCCAAGAACACAGCCCCAGCCCAGTTTGTACAGGGATGTACCACCCTGCATACCTGAAAAACATCTTTGCATAGTTCCAGGTCCAGCTTACTAAACTGTAGCTTGCCTTTTCAGCAGGGTGTATTAGCTTCAGGCACAGCATGGCACTTCAGGACCAGCTCTGAGCACAGGCAACGAGAACTCAAATCTCTCTGCATGTACTCATTTAGACATATCCTCATAGTTCTCAAACACATTTTTGCTGTGGTTGCCAAATTCCCAGTGGTGACAGTTTTGACAGTCACAGTCAAAATACAACTGTGTAATAATAAGTTTTCATGTGTCAGCTGATCATAAAGTCCTTGATGACTACAAGTAGATACCAAGCAACATTGTGAACTGCTGCTTTAATGATGCAGTGACTTTGGTAAAAGCTTTCTGGATATTAAAGTAACCAATAAAATCATGTTACACAGTTCTGGAAGTCCACTACAGAGGCAAGAATTATCTTTTCCTTGGTTCAGTTTCTTCCCTGTGGAAGATAAGGAAACTGTTTTCCATGATCCTCCAAGCAGAGAGTATGTAAACAAATTTAATGATGTTTGTCTTAGAACAGTTAACAAGACTGCTCAAGAAAGGCTGATGTTCCCCCACCATGAAACTCTTCACTGCCAAAGGGAAAGGTAAAATCAATGGAAGTTAAGCAAAGCCTTAAGTGTAATTAGCATAATTCTTTTTCCCTTTTTCTTTTTTTCTTTTTTTTTTTTTTTCATTAAGTGGCTAAAAACCATGGTTGCTAAACTAGAAATAAGGTGTTATCACATATGCATAGCTGTGGACCACAGTGAACGTTTTATGTGTCATAATTCTCATTCTCACACTTGGACTTGAGAATTTCCCCTTAGCAGCACAACAAGTCATTAGCTGAAAACATTGTTGATCTTCCCTTTCCTTCTGCTTCCTCAGTTGCTGCATATTTCTTGTTCATTAGCTGTATCTATAGGCATTTGTTTGTCTAATCTACCTTTTGAAGAATAAGATGTCTCAGGCCTGTATCATTACTATTTTAATCTCATCAGTTAGCTGGCATTCAAGAGCTTTTTGGATGAAGAAACAGAAATATGAATCACTGTGTTCTTTTTTATTCATGTTAAGTCCAGTTCCACAGAAGATTTCCCAATAAGATGATTAAACTATTGCTGCCTTCCTCCCTGTTCATGTTAGCCTAAGGTAGTATAGATCTGCAGTGCCTCTGGAGGGGCAGCCACTTTGTACAAGGGTGCCATCTATTCCAGTGTTGTAAAGGAGTAAATTATTTCCCACTTTTACATCAAAGCAAGAGAGGGAATAGGTCAAATGCTAATACCTGTGACCGTTTTCTCAAATCATTTTGCTTCTTGAAGGATGTGAGCCAATGTAACAAGTCAAATTAGTGCAGTTCTATGAAGGGATTATGTTGATACAGCTATTCTGACAAATAATGAAAAGACCAGACAAATTTTCCACACCTGAAAATTGTTAATTTGCTTCCCAGTTTTGTTTTGGGCCACTGCAAACAACCTTCTCAAAAAACAATGCTCAGGTACAAGCAGCAGAACTTCAGTGCTGGGACCAATCGCCCAAACCAATATTGATTAACCTGTACGAGATCTGGCTCCATCCATCCTGCGTAATCCTAGGGATCCCAGAAGGCTCTTCATTCTCACAGATATCCATATGTTTGCATCTCAGTGCAGGCAATGAAAACCTCACTTTCTTATGGATGTGCTACAGCATGGAACTTATTTATGAACTTAAAGCTGAGAAAAAAACACATGTAGTAATAATTATATCCTAGATCCAGACTAGTTGCTATGATACTCATGGCAACGTTGCATTCTGATGTACTATGATAATACTTTTATCTCAAGATGTACTGCTATGCAACATAAATGCAGACAGCCTGCTCTAGATCAGGCTAGCTCTGAACGGTCATCTCTACCCTCCCCACCATTTGACCATAGTATGGTTATTCATCTGCTTGAATGGATGCATTTAACAGAACAGATGTAGGCTTTGTGAGGGTTGCAAGCAGAGAAGCAGGGCCATCTTTTGATGTTCTCTTCTATTGCTACTGATATAATAAAGGACGTTGAGAGCAACTATTTACCAAAAGCAAGCAACTCATACTCCGGTTTGGAGCTCTAAATCTGCCTTACTGCAGACATGAATGATATGCCCACTTCACCTCTAAGCCCAGCATTCACACAACTAATCTTTCCCATATTACATCTGGCTCCTCCAGTGAAACTCTGTTTTGGTTTTAGGGATGGTAAGATTGTCATTTTTAACATAATTTACTGATGTGGAAGGAGAATAATATGCTACAAAAAATGGCAGAAAGGCAAGAAAACTGGTAGAGAAAAACTTGTGCCAAACACTCAAGGACTTAGGGTTGTAAACAGCAGCATGTTTGGTTAAGCTGAGGTTGTCTTTCTTTTTTTTTTTTTTTTTTTTTTTTTCCCATCAGATTTTTGAGCCCATTCTGTTGTACAATTTGGCAATTTCTCATCTAGACGGTGTCAGGTGATTTTTATTGTGCAACTCTCTGGCATCTTTCTTTTTTTTTTTTTTTTTTTTTTTTTTCCCATCAGATTTTTGAGCCCATTCTGTTGTACAATTTGGCAATTTCTCATCTAGACGGTGTCAGGTTATTTTTATTGTGCAACTCTCTGGCAGCTTGCAAATATAAAACTTGTATTTTCTATTAAGAAGCCCTTTTCAGTTGATTTTCTATGATAGAAAATGAAATTTCTGTGAGCTAGTCACTAGAAAATCTGAAGGAAACAATATCTGGGTTAACAGACTGTTTTAAACACATTCTCTCAGGACTTTTCCCCTTCAGCATTTTCATGCCTCTTCTTTCCTGCTTGTTTCTTCAGTGTTCAGGCCAGTTGTGATCTACTTGAAAAAGTAGACTGGATGTACTAAAGAAAGTCATCTCATACCAAGTGAAGATTCAAAATAATCTGACAGTAACAGAAAAGGAGAATTTTGGAGGGTTCTGGAGAACAGTACCTAGGGCAAGACTGGAGGAATGGTGGGCAGATCAAGGTACTTTGCACGGGACAAATAATAAGCACATTAGTGAGCAACTAACTTTCATCTCATTAGTTGCCCTTGAGATAGCTGTATTGCTTTGATCTTAATTTGCAACAGCAATAGCAAAAATAAAGTGAAATCTTTACTCTTTTAAGTGCAGTAGCCCCATATTTACTCACATTTATCAGCCTTGAAGATAAACTAGTGGAGCGCACATGAGTTGGCCTGCATCTCTGCTGTCTGTCTGTGACATAAAGGTATAGTTTGCACAGCTGAAAAAAAGTTTTGTTAGAACCAAAATTATATGTGCACACACATGAATTTTACTTTGCACTTTGTAAAAGGAAGTTTCCATAGATTCTTCTCCATTCCAAAATGTCCAGACTCCCATTTGCAAACTTTCAAACCTGCCTTATAAAATACCCAGGGCCTGAGTCGATGCTATGCACTGCCTTTGATGTCAGCAGCCTCTATTTTTCCTCCCAGCAGGAATGATAGAGTTCACCACTGATAGCTTGGAGCTGATGGCATCCAGACTAAAGGATTGCAGAAAGAATAGTTATTTTGTGCCTGAAAAACATTAACAGGTCCAGTGAAAAAGAAATATGAGCTACAACACCCTCAGGACTTCAAAATAACACTCGTGACAGCACTGCATTGTATTCTGATATACTATGGTCTAATTCTTATCTGAAGAACAAGCATTTTGAACTGTACAGAGACAGAACATGGTACTTTGTAAAGACATAATGATAGATTGAAGTCCTATAGAACTGTGTAAAGATCATCAGTTTCACTCAGGACTTTTGGCTAAATTGTCAACCATAGGACTAATAACAAAATCTCTTCAGCTCAATTATGTGGCTTAGTCTGGGAGATAAATTCTTACCCCACATTTAGCTGTCTTGCAGTGGATGAAACAACAGAAGGTTTCCACCAAAATAATTTTGAAAAGCACTTGAGGAGCCATGTGTTGGTGTTTTCATATTAAATCCATTTAATCAATAAACACTGGACATTAGATTTTCTAAACAATAAAAAAATAAAATAATTGAAACAGTGAAAATTATAAGAAAAAAACGTGTCCATACTTTGTTTCAGGAGCAGAAAATAGTAGATTATGGTTTGTAGATACAAAATTACAAAATGTGGTAACTGAGTTGAAATTATATTTTTTCAAATTACCCTTTCTTTTACAAAATAAGCGAATCACATCAGTCTAGTCTTCAACACACCCTCCCTAGTGTTACTGTGACTTTTCAAATGCAACTGAGGTATCAAGACAGCTTTGTTGGCAACAAATAACAACACAAAACCAGCAGCCTAACTTCTTATTAACCTAGTGGAGGTATGTGATTAAAATATTATACTGGGATTCTGGAAATTGGAGATTCTCTGTCACAGGTTACACGTGATGTTGAGTAAATCACTTAGTGGATTACTCAACCCTGAAAAATAATACCAGCCCAGTCTTTCTTACCATATCAGTTTGTTCCTTGTATTCATAATTATATCTGCCTGTGTTAGAGGGAAAAATATGTTTCTGGCGTTAATTCCTCTGAGGAAACACAGATAAATGAATATAAGCTGGAGTCTGTTCTTGTTTACAAAGTACCAATGCAGGTCACACAATGTATTTCTTCTCATTTGCATCAGTCCTGCAAAACCAAAACAAGAGTCTTTAACATTCTAGGTGATGCCAGTAAATCAGGCAGGATAACTCAGGTCCCAAAGGATTTGTACTACTCTTTCTGCTGTACAAAGTGGAAAGAGTTAAATTCACTGTGGGACCCAAGACGCAATTTGCAAGGATGGCATTTGGGGAAAACAAAGCTGATACTGTCATCTATCACAATTGTACTGGGAATAAATGAGAAAATATGGAACTATTGTTATGGGCTTAGAATTCACAGTAAACCTGCATTGCAACTGAGTGAGGTGAGCACTGTAGGGATTATTTATTAAATGCTTTGATGTCCAAAGAAGAAAGGTGCAACAGAAATTCAAAACTGCCTCTATTCAAGTGATATGGTTCCTGAGCTCCAGCTCCTGTTTAAATGTATTGCAGAAAAACCACGATGTAGGAAAAGGGCTGTGTTCAAGGAGAGTGGGCATATTTGGCAGTGAAAGCATTTTGTCTGGAAGACTGCCACACTACACAGCTCTTGCACATGAGTCAAGGTAAGGAGCTCTTGCTGGGGTACAGATACTGAAGACTTTGGAGGCAGAGTGGACACCCTTCACCATTACAAACAGGGACATCCTTTGCACTGAAAGAATGAGTCAAGGGAAAGCTGAGGAGACCACAGCAGATTTTACTGTGAAAAAGGATAACCTGGCAAATGCTATGTCATGCTCTTTCATGCAGAAAGACGGTTCTTGCATTATTTCTTGGGAGTGATTAGGTAATGCCTAGGGATCAGGTTCCTCAGGTAAGAGCAAAGATGTGACTGAGATTGTGAACTCCAGAGCTACATCCACAGAGATGGCCTTCCTCTTCCAGGTGTCCTATTATCTGAAAGCCATTGGCTATGAGCCAAAACATGAATAAGCAAATTAAGGCTCACATATCTAGCTATTCTATGTAGATAATGGCATTATGCCACAGCAAAAAGAGTTTCAGAGATTAGTCCTAAGCCCTCTGGGCAAAGACACAAGAAGACCCAAATATATTCAATCATTTCACACATATTCATGCTGAAGAGCGTGTCAGCAATATGCAGTTTATCTCAGCCCACAGAAATCCATCCATAAGGCATGTACAGAAACACATCCCAACATAGTGACTAATCCTGCACTAGCAGTGTTGTTTTCTTAGTCACTTGGTGGCTTGGAAGATACCCACATTTAGAACTGAGCTGACAATTGGAAGCGAGTAATTAATGGTTTAAATCAACCTTTCCTAATTATTTATTTGCAATCTCATGAAAATTTTCTTCCATACTGTAATTATCCAGAACAAATCCCATTTTATCAGTGGACGCGTGTGAGATTATTGATTTATCGAGAGGTGCATAATACATATTCAGTGTATTTACGTGGCAACTGATTAAATAAGTAACATGTCTCTTTCCCCTCACTGGCTGAGTGTAACTGTTGACATTTGGAATTGAAAAAACTGGTGCAGGCCTGATCACCCCAGGGGAGTGTGGTGTTTTAGGGATAGGTTGTAGCTAAGAGAGACAAGAGCTACTTGAAACACTTATAAATTCATCCTTTTCAAACTATGTAAGACATCTCTTAGGCAGGATCCTAAAAAATCCACAACCTCCTACACTCTTTATTGGTATAAGTGCAGAATTTGAACTTAATTTTGGCTCACACTGCTCATACAAATGAATCATCTGTAGAAATGCTCAGTGAACTGGCAAAAATTTTCAAAACTTGATACTTCTTTGGGTCTGAAAGATTTGATAGATCTAATATTGGGCCTGGTGCTGGCATTTCTAACTTCCCACTGCTACCCTTCAGGCCATCATTATGTCCTAGGCAACAGAAGGGAAGCACTTAAACTGGGGTATGACACAGAATAAGTGTCTGCTATGCTTTTTTTAGTGTTGTCATTTATGCATTGGATTAGCATGAGCCTTATGTAGGGACATGACTGGAACTATAAGGATGGGGCTGTGAAGCAACATTGCAAAGCTAAAGCAAGGATCTGCCCAAGTCTAACTTGCTAGCTCCTCCAGGCAGCCTCTGCCTCTCACACTGTGCTGCCAAGGGTTAAATTGAAGTTCATATAATTTGGCAGTACTTACCTAGTGTCTTCTCTGCCTCCATTCTCTTTTACTCTGTATGTAATATAAGTTTATCTCTCATTTTCTTGCAGGATATTGTGACCTTTGAACTGAAATATCCACAGCCTGCTATCATAACAGAGCTGCTGACATATCAGTATAACCCAGCTTGGCAGGCATCCCTGCAAATACTATAAAAAGTTTTATTGCTTAAAAAGTGCAGCTATTCCCTACCTCACACTTTTTTTACAGGAGCAGTGCTCATGTATACTATGAGGCAAGGAACTGCTGTGAGCATGTGGAGGCTGCTGAGGCTGTACTTTTAAGGCTACATCTCATTGCTGTTTCCTAAGGAGCAAGAGAAGGGGGAAGGGATGGGGAATGGCTCCAGGTAAAATAATTGGCTAGAGAAATGGTGAGACACTTAACCAAACTAATAGCAGGACTGATCACTGTTGTTGTTAGAGAAGATAGCATGGGACCTGTGCAGTTCCTTGGGAGAGGCACAAACGCATAAGAAGCAAAGACAAATCAGATGGAGAGGATATTGCCTAGAAAGATCGCCCAGGTGACTATGAGGTCCACATATGAAACCAAAGGAGGGGTAAGGAATGGCTTCTGTTAAAGTATGTTGGTGTTATAAGGAAAAGCTGATGGTAGATAATTTAGGCATGCATGAGTTACCTGTAAATTAAATAACCCGTACCCTGAGAACAGTGCACTTGATCTGCAATCACATCAATGCAGAGCTCAGGGCTAGATTCATAATCTTTGCTAAATGCCATGTTTACTGAAGTTAAGTATTGTCAGCATGTACACTAGGTAGGTACTTAGCCTACATAGCTTGGATAACCTATGTTATCTTGAATGCTTAATGAAAAAAATGAATATTTTTCTATTTAGGAAGAACCAGGGTCTGGTAGCTAACATCATACCATGTCATGGAAACTTCCAGCAAAGATGAAGAATGAACTTCACCTTCTGATTTCCATATTTACTTCTTAGCTGTGGTAGCAAATATCTTAGTAATATCAAATGGACACAAATATTAGAACAAGAAAAAGATATGTTGCTAAAGCAGTGGGACCAAGTGGTTGCAAAGTATTGTGAGTTATGATGTTAGGGAACAGAGTAGGAAGGCTCTGAATACGTTGGTCAGACATTGACTGTGACTTGGAAAGGCATTAGTCAAACATGTGTCTGCATAGTCTTCACATCCTTTGAGTGTCTTAACTACAGATTAACAAGCCTTGGGTCACATTTTCTCTATAGGTCCTCACTGAAACCCTGCAGTTCAACCACTCCTGTACTGACTGTTTTAAACTCTCTTTTCAGTAGCACTTGTTTCTGGTTTCTGCCTGGTCCATGTGAGCTTGGTCTCTGGAGGTGATTATGCCTTTAAAGTTGCCAGCAGCAGCTGCTAATAGTGATCTAAAACAACCTTTTAAAACATAGTTTAATATTTTTTTTCTGATTTTAACTAAGTGGGGAACACAGTTACAGTATCACTGAGGTTTACCCACACCTGAGCTTATTTTCTAGGTTTTATTACACTTCTTTTAGGTTAGGCACCCATAATATTGAGATGATCTCCTACAGTAACTCTTGCACTGTCCCCCCTTCATTACTTCACCCCTGGTTTCTTTATTCCCCCACATTTCCTTCCCCCAAGTTTCTTTGCTTTCCACTTCTCTCTAGGAGGATTTTTAAACAAATAGATGTCTTTTGAGCTCAAGCCATAGAAGTGGGACAATAAGCTTGTTAACCTTAGCCTGAACCAGGCAGGTAGGCACTTTCAGATTAATAGCCTACCTATTGTTCTCTGAAGGACTCTTGGTATTTCCCCTGGAGATATCTTATCTGTATCACTGAGCAAGCAGGAAATGAAACATAGATTCATAAAGTTTAAGCCCAGAAGGGGCCATTAGAAGAGCTATTCTCATCTTATATGTATCAGAGGGCCTTTAATTTCACCCATTTATCCTTGTAGTGGGTTCAATAACTTCAATTTGACTAAAGAGAATGCTCCTCCTAATAGATGCTCCAGATTTAAATTCGTGCACTCAAACAAAAAAAATGTCTGAAGCACATAAACTGAGGGAGGTAAAACAGCCATTGAAAACCAATACAGATGTCTCCTATATTCTCTGTAACAGTGCCTAGTGCTGTTTTGATACAGGCCATGGTATGATGTATCATACCATGTTTTAGTATGTTTGAACAAATCACTCTAAAGTTAACCCATTCACAGCACAAAAGGTTCTTCCAGCAAGGAAATCATTAAAGTGTAAGAGAGTAATGTACCCTATGATGCTTTGCAGCAGAACAGGAAACACTCCTGATCACTATTAATCAAATTAACCCAACCAAGTAGCAAAACTGACCTTATTGTCAAACATAAAACCATTCAATACAGTAACATCTTTGGACATCTGCAAAATCTGCTGAGACGAGGAAGAGTTTTTTACCTGTGTGTATTACAGTTGTGTACCCTTCTGAATGTGCGATCATACAGCACTCTTTCATGCTGTTTGTAAGCAGTCATTGAAAACAGGAAGGCTTTGAATGGTAACATATACCCCTGGGTGGGGTACCTTCTCAAGGAAGTTAATAAGGAATGTAAGTGTGGTTATAATATTCCTTTTCCTAAAGACATTACAATGTTTAAAATTAACTTTAGTTCAAAGGTTTTATTTACATACTTTGTAGTAAATTCATATAGTGGATTTTATACAAATATTGGCTTCCAAAAGTAACAAACACAGAACCATCCAGGTCAAATAATTTTAGGACTGGGTTTCTTAGATTTATTTTTTTGTGGATGTAATCTGTAATATGCTCAATCATACATTTCAGTTTGGGTCACTCTCACTCCAAAAGGCCAAATCTGAGAAGATTTTGAGCAGTCGGCTTCCATCAGCTTCTGAATATTAAAGTAAGCCCATAGGAAATAGTTCAGTGAATCTTCCTTCTCACCTTCAGTATATTCTATATCTCTGGTTCTGGAAACTAAGACAAAATACGCTATTATTCCTCTGAAATCTCTGTACTTCTTATTATTATTTAAATGAAATTACAAAACCCACTATGCCGTGAGGGAATGCAGTTAAGACAAGTATGTGTCCATCCAGAGAGAATATTTTGCTGACATGGATCACAAATTCATGACAATGCTAGTCTAACAAAAGTTTTACTTTGTCTATACCAATGAAGCTGTTAGGAGAGGATTCTGCAAAGTCTTTGAACTAATTTAAGGGACAAAACTAGGGAATAACATACCTAAAAATGGAAGACAATGAGGAGACTATAAAATTCAATCCATCTTCTGTGGGATTCCTTTAATTTTAAAAGTTACTTTCATTAAATTCTAATTTAAAAACTAACTCATTAAAGCCACAACATTTTACCAGAATGAATATGGTTTGATTTCAAGATCATTAGCACAAGGAAAGAATTTGAAGGACATTGCTCAGGGCTCACCCTGATAAAGAGATTTTTGGATGTCTCCAATTTCAATTATCCCATGCTTGGATGCAACTTAGGTGCTAGTTTACAGTTTCTCTTTTATGATTTTTTTAGAGTAGTTCCTGCTGATAAGAATGTGCACTAATCTAGCTCAGCAACCAGTCTATCAGTGTTAATAAATATCACCAGACTAATTAATGTATGCCTGCTGTGTGTATTTCAATAATATAAATGTCTCGCTACACAAAAGGTGTCAGATAGTAAGGCAATTTTTAGAAGTGGTCTCTGTGTCCTAGTTATCATAGATAGCTGAAATATCTTATGACCTTAGCATAGTTCAGGAAAAAGACTAATATTTTCAACATTTTATTTCGAATATAGTCTATAATTTTCAGAAAAGTAACTGACTTTCCAATTTATCTTTTTATGTATATTTTTTCCCTTAACTCCAGTACATATTGATAATATGTACTTTTTTGCAAGCTGGAGGGTTCGTTCTTTTCAGTTATGGTAGTTTTATTCTGAAATAGCTTCAAAAATACTAGTTAAATCCAGTATGGCCAAGAACAGAATAAGGTCCAGTGACAAAAGAAAAAAACATAGAGGAGTAAATTACAGTTCTACAGCCATCATAATAGACAGTTCAGTCATGTAGAGAATCTCCTCTTGTCCATCATAGCCTCTTTATTATACTACAGAGAACCACTGAAGCTTTCACCTCATTACCAGTGTTTGCATATGAGTGCAAATTCATGGTTTTCTATGAATACAAAGGAGCTAGTGGGGTAATGCCAGCCCTCCATTTGCCTTGCTACATGTGTTTTTTCTCCTTATTGCTTATTTAATATCATCATATTCAACAATGAAGGTCATAACATCTTCAGCAACACTACTTCTACTAGTCATGTGTGAGGAGCTGGAATAGGTTTTGAGAGAATGTTATTATGCATATATAAAAAACCCAATAAAGCCATTAAAGCTTTATCTTATTCTCCTGTAATGTTCTCACTGTAGTATCCAATAAGCATTATGGAGTGAGTCTGGCTGACAAGAAGACAAAGATTTTCTTATTAAGTCTATGGGTACTCAGAGTCTCCTCCATGTTTGGAAAACACTGCACACTCCTTCACCAATTGCATGATAGATGTTTACAGAAATCATTTTGATTCCCCGTACTCTTTTGAAAATCTAAACTTTTTAATTGATGTAATTTGCTGGGCTTATTAAGAGCTGTAAATGCTGTAATCTTCACCGGTAAGCAAACTGCCTAAAGGGGGAATATGTGTGTTGCTTGCCACTATCGTCGTGTATCTGCCTCCAGAGAGACTCCAACAATCTTCTGACAACAAGCAGACAATCCACACTTTGCAGACAATGTGCTTCTCAAAATATATTTTCTGAAATGGCAGACTCTGAAGAAAGGGAGCCTTGCCATCACAGTCGGACCATAGCGGCGGTTTGTTCAGTGTAGTCATTCCCACTAATGTGAGCCTCAGCTCAGTGACCACTCCCAGCTCCTCCAGCCTGAGGCTCAGCAGGCTGTGCTCCCTTCCCCAGGATCTAGGGTCTTGGAGCTGGCAGGCTTCAAAGCTGCTGGGAGTTGCATGGATCCTGCAGTGGCCACAGCAGAAATGCAGGGCAGGATGAGAAAGACCTTTGCTGCATGTAAGGCACTGCCCTGACCAGGTTCCCAGGGATGGGCTGCATACTGTCGCTTTAGTTTCTTTTAGTGCTGAAGGCACTATGACCAATGTCTTTAGGCATTTACATGTCTGATGTATGGGGCTGTTGTGAGGCTCCTTCTTGTGAATGAATGGTAAGGAGCTTGGCATTGAAAGTACCTGTCCCCATGCCCAGCAGCTCCTGAACTGTAATGGGCCCCAGCCCTGCCCACAGCTGCCTGCACCTGCATGGCACCAGATGCTGCATTATATTTTGTCTGTCAGAGAAAATATGAGCCCCTGGGCAACATTTCCCTTTCAGGGGGTTATGGGGAAGCTGAAGTTAGGCAGAGCCCTTTGCAGGAGCAGCACTGGTGGCTGGGAAAGGTGGGTGAGCTGCCTTGCCATGTTGGGAAGGTGACCTGGGCTGACTTGTGCAGTGGGAACTCTGCTGCCAGCACTGAGCAGCTGTTGTCTAGGTCCCTGCTGTGATGATGGGAAGAGTCTGTTCTGTACATGTAATTGATGATTTTGAAATGTGAGAGATATATTGGTACCCTGAATTTCTACATCCTCTGAGGGTGTTTATAGTTTACCTAATAATATCCCAAGTTGCTAAGACAGATGTAGTTGCTGCCAACAACAGGGAAAGAATGGAAGCCAAAGATGAATGTAATAACACTTCCCCACATTGGAGCAAGACAGCTGCTATGCACTGTAGAATAGCAGTTTTTTCCCCTAAAGGATCTAATACAGACTTTCTGTACATTGTGGGGTTTGCTGGTGCTTTGTTAAAAACCTGAAAGTTACAGACTGGTAGCATCCTTACTGTGTTTTTTAAACATACTTTGTGGAAGATTTGCATTGATACCTGACTTGAGTGGAAGATACTTAGACCACACTTAGTCAGCTTCTCCTCATATGCTAGTCATCAATAGATCAGTGTGACTGTGGCACCTGTGTAAAACTGCTGGTATCTGCATCACCTTATCTAGTGTATAGAATAGTGCTGTGGGAGTGTGGTGTTTGACATGAAAATTGTTTCCTTATATAGCTCTTCACAAGTTGCAACTATTTTTCAATAAGAGTAATTAATACTGGGAGTGATTAATTAATACAGTGCTCAGTGATGTTGCTTTGACTCTATTAATACACTCCTTTGTACTTCATTCAATATTTGCAAGCAGTGTTTACACTGTGCTCTCTTCCTTCCAGGCAATGAGCTGCATGGCCTCTTTGTTTCTGTTGGTTTACCTGCACTAGAGCTGGCAAGGCCTGTTTCGCAATAGCTCTTGTTTGTTTTGTTTTTGTTTTGTTTGTTTGGTTGGTTTTTTTAAGTAAATGCTGGTGTTAAGAAATTTCTGTAACACAAAGTTTTAATTACAAAGAGTTAGATACACACCTTTAAAATTCTGACTACAACTGCATTTAACTGCAGTTTTAGCATCTCTGCCTTGACAGCATTGCAGCATTGCATAATGCTTGTATGCTCAAAATCAGTGGGTACCTTGTGCCTAAGCTAAAAGCTTTCCAGGCACTGAAGCTGGTGGCTGTACATGCTAACCTGAAACCTCAGAGAAGCTGGTATCTGTACACAACTTATGCATGACAGTCTTGCAGTTGGAAGTGTCCTCCAGAGGAGAGGGACCAGAAACACAGGTAGTCTTGTTTGAACAGAAATCTTGCAGTTATACTCTTTCTTTTGTCCTGTTTTCCTTATAACCATGTGTATCTTGCAAACCAAACTGAGATGTGGCCAGGCAAATACTCTGTCTTCCTGCCCTCCTACCAAACCCCACAGCAAGGATCTGAAATGCTCTACAGCACAGCCTCTGAGAATGCAGGTCTGAGCCCTCTCCATCTGAAGGACTTTTCAAACCAGACTGTGCCTTTCTTGTACCAGTGCTGTAATATCATTGGTCTGTCATAAAACAACACAAGCACAGCCACTGGCAGCCTTCAAAATGCAAGTGTTCAGCTCACTTGGATAGCTGTGTGAAAAGGCAAAATATATTCAGCCTGGATCAGAAACTGAAGATGCAGAGTGGGAAGGTTTCTGATCTCTGCAGGTTTTCTGGCTATCCATGTGTGGTATCCTGTTCAGTGGCAGTTTTCAGGGGCAGCATCTCTCTCTGCAAACCTCCAGATGATCTAGATGTCTAAAGTGTGTTGCATGGGCCACCCTTTGCAAAGCAGAGGGAAGTAATTAAGCCCTCATTTTGGATATCTCTGCTAAGCCTTCAAACACTCAAGTAAACCATCTTGCATGTTTTTCCCTTACATTTGTTTCCTCACCACCTCCAGAGGACTCTGTGCCAGGTGCAGAGGGACTGAGGGAGGTTAGTGCTGAAGAAGAACCCACTGAGTTCTCCTGGGACTTCTGCATTGGAGTCAATAGACAATAATTGTCCTGAAAGCAACTGTGACCAAATAAATTCTACTTCAGACCAAATTTTAGTTCTAGTTTAATGTTAAATATCCTAGGGGATAATAAGTTCCTTGCCACAGCAGTCTATCAATCTCTGAATGCCATAGCTTCAAAGTCAATTTCATCATGTTTTTTAAAGATTCTGAATGCATTAACAGCAACTGAAGTTTTACCTTAAATCTGTACTGATGCTGTCATTTGCCAAAAGTTAAAAACTGCAAAGATTCCTTATTAAAAAAAGTTACATACAGCTTAGTGCCAATAATGTCAGCCTTTTACTTCACTCAAGCAAAGAAGATGAGTACCCACAGCATTACAAAGATGGATACACACAACATATACTGCCATAAAAACTTGGCTTAGACAGTTTTGAAGCATGAGGGCAATCTTATAATTTTTAGAGTAAGTTAGAAATAAGTATGCTTCTAACAGAAATTTGATCCAACTTCCTCCGTCTCCTGGTGGATTCTTGGAAAATTTTCAAATTTTTTAAAAACCCAATGACTGTCTGTGCAATTTGTGTTTTTGTTTTATTTACAAGGGAGGTATGGCATTCTTCCTGACACTCTGAGAAGAAGTCCTGGCTCTGATAATTTTATGGTGGTCTGTGATGATGTCCTATAGAAATGCAACCCACTAAGAACTGGATTCAGCTCCAGACTCTTAACCTTAGGGTCTGGTTCAATGACTGTTCACAGACTCTGTAGCCATTTGGAATGCTCTGAAATGTAGCAGCTGTCCTCTAGCTGCAGTTCCAGAGGGCAAATATCTTCTTCAAGTTCTCAGCCATAGCCTCCCGCTCTATGTGAATTTTGGATGCACTAGGCTGTTTCATATCACATAAGATACTATGAGCTATCACCTTCATCCAGTCAGCTGAACAGCTTTTCAGATTCCACTGTCTCTCATCCCAAGTAATTTCTATGTAACTATTTTTCCTGATTATCCTCACTAAAATAATCAGTACTGACAGAGACGAAATGAAGAAAATTCCCATGCATGCTAAGAAATTCGAGTTCTGCCTGCCTTCATCTAGTAACTCGTGTGCATATTAATGGGTATATATCCTACAGTTTCAGGGAATTCCTGGGTAGCAACACATGGATGTGGGTGCACATCTGGGAGCTGAGAAAAGGTGTTTCCAAGAATGCGTTTTTATTCAGCATGTAACAAACTGTAAGTTTCTACTGTTCATTTTCAATTAAAGTATGTTGATAACTATTTTTCAGTCTCTTATATTTACCTTACCTGCTGACAATGTAATGGATTGTAGCAAAAATAGTGATAGCCTCATTAAGGATGGTCTGGCAGTTTTTGACATACCATTGGTGAAATACATGGCTTCCCATTCTTTGCAACCCTTACTACATGAAGATACACTTCTAACTTTCTGATACTTTGCCCACTTTTTATAACTTTGTATCTAACCGACCATATAAAACTCCTATTTATTTCCTTGTTAATCCATGACATCATGGACAGGAAAGGGTAAAATCAGCAATAGTCTTCTGGAAAATAATTCCAAAATTGGAACATGCAAATCAGTCACTCATATATATTTTGCTCTACCTTATGGCAACTGATAAATCATATATAAGTACAATTTCAAGACTTGTCACAGGACTCTGCAAAAAATAAGTATTTCCCTTATCCTCAGTGTCCTGGGTTTAGCAGTAGCAGTCATTTTTAATTCTTCATAGTAACTGGTGCAGCACTATGTTTTTGAGTTTCAGCCTGGGAACAAAACTGGTAACAGGAATGTTTTTAGTTACTGCTCAAATGTTTAGTCTGAGCAAGGACGTTGTGAGCCTCATGCTCTGCCAGGGAGGAGGGGAGGCTGGGAGGAAGCAGGGACAGGACACCTGACCCAAACTGACCAANATGTTATGTTTAGTCTGAGCAAGGACGTTGTGAGCCTCATGCTCTGCCAGGGAGGAGGGGAGGCTGGGAGGAAGCAGGGACAGGACACCTGACCCAAACTGACCAAAGAGGTATTCCAGACCACAGCACATCATGCCCAGAAGGTAACTGAGAGTTACGCAGAAGGATGAGTTCTCTGGGGGGCTGGAGGAGGTTTTGGTTGGTGCTCGGTTGGGTGGGGTGTTGTGAGTTTTCTGTCGGTGGTTGGTGAGATGCTGTATTCTCTTCCCTTGTTATTTCCTTTGTCATTATTATTATTGGTGGTAGCAGCAGTGATTTGTGTTATACCTTAGTTACTAAACTGTTCTTATCTCAACCTATGGGAGTTGCATTCTTTTGATTCTCCTCCCCATCCCTCTGGGAGCAGGGGGAGGTCAAGAAAGCCGGGAGGGCTGAGTGAGTGAACGAGCTGCTTGGCCACATTTAAACCACAACACTCAGGTTTGCAAAGGGGTCTGAAAATACTATAGACAGAAATATACGTAGATGAAATCGGGATCAAAGACAAAGGGTTAAGACTATTCCCTTAATAGCAAATGTCCCTCTGATCTCAGCAAGGAAAGGATTTTGTTCCAAAGAGTAACATGTTCTTAGACATATACTATAATGCCTAAGTGACGTTGCTGCTGCTACTAAGTTCCTATTGAAACAGGCTCCTTGAAAGGATGGGAAATATGTACTTGGAAAGCAAATTAAGAGCTATAGCAACTGCCTGCACACACCCACTACATGAATGAAACCGCCTCAGTGGTAAGCTCCCATCATTCAATCTCTGTTTGACAAATCTGTGCACAGAACAGTCAAAGGATGTTTGCACATTGTTGAAAGGAGAGTGTAGGAGAAGTCAGGGCCAAATGCAGCAAATTTTCTTGCTACCTAGACATCAAATTCCTCTAATTCTACTGAAAATATAAAAGTAATGTATTGCTATTCCTGGCAGTGGTCACCCGTGAAAGAAAACCTCACATCTCACTATTGGCTCAGTTCCGGCACTAGATAGACCAGTGGGAATTTGCTGTTCAATTCACCTGGACAGTGCCTGAACTCTGCTCTAGCATGTAGCCAGGTTTCCCTGTGGTGGTAAGATCTGTCTGTATATATATGTTTACGTAGATGTATATATTTAGTCATTCATCTTCTCTACATTTATAGATTTCTACAACTTCTAAAAATATAAAATTCAAAATAAAAACAAAATCACTTTTTTTTTTCTTTTAATTTTGTCACATGGACACAACAGACAGTATAAGAGATGTAATTAATAACCTTTAATTTAAGACACGAGATTTTCTTTTAGTCAATTGGAAATATTTTATAAGGAAATCTTTCAGAATAACTACCCTCACTTGATAAATAAGGAAAGTAGAGCATATAAAGGAGAAAGGACCTTTCTATGGCAGTGGTATTTCAGGTCACTGACAGAGCTGGAAACCAAATGTTTTGAGTTTTAGCCCAGTGCCAGGTCAGCTGGATTGTGCCCTTCTCCAAGTAGGCAGGTGTAAGGACTGATCTGAACAGCTCTACTCACCACCTGTCCTCTCTGCAAAACCAATCTGGTATGGAGATAAGAAAGCTTTCAGTGACTTTCAATGAACATCCATTCGGTGCTCTCAGAAACCTCCCATGTGTTTCTATTAGTCCTCTCTGTTCCCTTTTAACTCCACTTCTTTAATTTTTTTTCTGCACTCTGATAAGTCTTACTTTTGAACCATTGTTATCTTTAGATGTCTTTCAATGTGAATGCTCTAAAGAAAAAGCAAGGTAATTTCACCTCTGGCTCACATGGAGTAATGTCGCAACCATCTACTTTCCTCTCATGGTATTTGCACTAGCATGTGTGGATCCCTACTACAGCTGGGTACAGACTTAATTATAGTGAAGACTCTCATGAAAAAGTATTTAGTCCTCTGGAGGGAGAGTGTCTCCACATGAATTTACAATTTGGTTGAGAAAGCTGTTTACAATTTGATTTTAGAAATGTAAAGTTATATTTGAAAGTAAAAAAAGTCTTGTTGAAATAAGGCAGCTACAGAGCTGAATAAGCTACAGAGGCAGGTACTGAAGAGTAAAGCATTTACTGTAAATCAATACTCTCACTTTACTCACAATAACTTCTTCAGAAATGTATGAATGATGGATGTGCCTTGAAGCTGATGGAACTGGAATGCCTTAGGCCAGTGGGGAATTTGGCCCATCACCCGTGACTAATATGAATTACGGAGAAATAAAAGAGTATTTTCATAAGCAAAAAGGTTCTTTGCTTGATGTCGGATTACAGGCAGAGGGCCAGTTTTCCTGCTCTGTTATACCTAGCTCAAGATATTTTGACCTTGGCAAAAATAATAGAAAACTGTGTTTTTGGGATGTAGTAGTGGCAGAAATAGACATCAGAGCAGCTGGAAAAGTTTGTGAATATTCAGAGGGCCATGGCAGGACAGAAACTTAATAAAGATGCATTTTGTGGATTTACTTGGTCTGAAATGAGATCTTGAAGTACTGAAGTGATGTAACTCTGAAGTTTGGTGATTTAGACGGTTTTTTTTTTGCCTCTGCTTTTGCATTTTATATTTCTTTCAGTGGAATTTTTTGGCCTAGGGATTGTTTGTGCACAGTGTAAAGCACTGGATAGTGGGATTCACCATTGTACCACCCTATGCTCTTGAGTTCTTATAAACTTGATGAATTAAGTACTCTTGCCATTCTCCACTTTAGGTTTTCCAGGTAATAAATCCATTCTACCAGTATTGGATTCTCTCCTCCTGATCTCATAGCAATAGCACACCACTTGCACCGTAATCTATGGAAACTCACTGCTCACACTTCTATTGCAAATGTCAGTGTAATGTACAGCATCTGTTTACAGCTTTCATGAGCAATTATGCTGAGGCACAGCCTCAGTCTGGTGTTAAGAATTATTTGGGTGTTCATAACAGTTTCTTTGAGTGAACTGATGTCCTGTCACATAGACACAGCAATCCAGAATATGCAAATTTTAAGAAAAGGGTTAGTGTAGAGCAATTTCATTGCTATATATATGCATATATATATATTTACTGCAGTATCATCAAATGGAGCAATTACTGAATATTCAAATTATTTACCTAATGAAATTTCATATAGGCAGATATTTTCCCTTAGGAACTCAAGATTATGAGCACCAGAAGCAGAGTACAGCTTGCATTAGCAAGCATTTGTTTTCTGAAGACAGATGACAGTACATTCATTTTTCTTATATATAACCACCTGAAAACTGGGAATTGACCTCTGACAAGAGTTTTACGAAAAGGAGCTGTGAAAGCCTCTAAAAAATTATTGTGAAAATCCACCTGAGAATTTAAACTGTTTTAAAATATGTTAATTTATACAGATCTGAACCATTCAATTGAGCTCATGCTCAAAATGGTTTCTGCTGACAGGAGCTGCCTGCCATCTGTTAAGTCAACTATTTCTATTGCCAATAATCGTTTATGCTAGAGTGATTGAGATTCTTAATCATAAGTATCGTCTGTTCTTTTCTCTCCCTGTCATGATTTTGGGGGGGACTTTCTTAATCAGCATTTTCTGAAAGTGAAACTGCAGGAAGAAAGCAAGCACAAGCCTGGGAGTGGGGGAGAGAAATGGCTGTTACTGTTACATGCCAGTTTACAGTGATTTTTTGCTGACCACAGCACTACCAGTTTGTGTGCATTTTCCTTGTATTTAATACACTACCACAATGAAAAGGAATGTTAACAACAGCTTTGGGTCATCTATTCACTTCCTTTCTGCATGTCAGTGTTTTCCACACAGACAAGAACCCTTTAATTTTGATAAAAGGGTCAGGTCCCTAAGGAACTGTAAAAGACATCTGAATCAGCAATATTTGCTTCAATAATACTGAGAAGTTTCCTTATACAAGTCCGGTTGCCAATTCTTGTATCTGGGCCTCCTATATCCTTAGAGTAGCATATTTTGCCAGACAAACATTTTGTCTAACTGAAATTAAGGGACATGCAAACAAAGAAGAAATGATTGTGGCAGTGTCTTGTTATTGCTTTTAGAGATGCCCAACAAAGTAGAAGACCAAAGATTTGCAGTTATCTTGTTCCACGTAACAAACAATTTGCTGTTTTAACATTTATGGTACTCTGTGTATACATTTATTACTTTTCTCAGCTGTTGTATCCCCTGGCTCATTATATCTCCCCTGTCTTTGCAATCATACAGTTTTGCCAAGTCTGCCTTCAGGAAGAAAGCAAGGAAAGAAGAAGTGAGGACTATTGACTCCTAACCCTGCCTTCCTGCACAGCTGCTGAGCACATTCTTCACGCTCCATAACAGCATAGGGAACCAAAATTTATGCTTAAATTCTTGCTGCTGAATCTAGAGTACACTGGGTCATACATTCATCCTGAAAGTGTATGTGCATTGGCTATGTGATTTTCATAGAGCCTAGCTGGTGTAGAAGAGTCAATAAGCACCTACCACCTGAGAGCCATCATGCTTGCATGAACAATGTGGATTATAAGAACTCCTACTCTGTCTCTTACTGCATGTTTTGACCTAATGAAGCAACTCAGGCTTTGTACTGCAATAAAAGATGAAAGGGAATAAGGGTAAATTAATTATTGAC
Source organism: Agapornis roseicollis (assembly GCA_002631895.1). Taxonomy (NCBI): domain Eukaryota; kingdom Metazoa; phylum Chordata; class Aves; order Psittaciformes; family Psittacidae; genus Agapornis; species Agapornis roseicollis. Next base: position 76,625 of record NDXB01005729.1, on the reverse strand, counting down.
TTTTTAACTATATATTTCAGGGTTGTTCTATTTCTCCTTGCTTTTTTCACTGTGGGTAGTAGACATCTTATCTGTCTATATGAAGAGCTGAGTGAAATTCAGCATTGAAGACAAAAGGGTTTTATCAGCAGGGTAGCAGTGAGGGTGCTATTACTTTTGCACCACCAGCTGCTTGCTATATGAATGATTTATGAAGATGTGACTGTCTGACTTCACATTAGATTCTGCTATTTCAGCACCCCTATTAGGAAGGATATTAGCAAAAATTATCATTCTTCTGTGTTTGAACAAGAATTTATAGCCTTATTCTTATAAAGCAAACAACAGCAACAAAAATTCAAATAGATTGCATCAAGAGCAAGATACATTGATGTACTGAACTTCCCCAACTCCCAGTGAGACAACAGAGTGAAGGCACTCTGCATTTCCTTGGATGGGGAAATCTAGTTCACTCAGTATCTGATAAATTATAAATACACAGTTGATATTACAACTAGATCTTCATGAAGAGTATATAGTGCTGGAACAATCAAAGAGGAATCAGAGTGGACATTTAAATTCAGCAATATTCAGTTGATATGCTAAATTGAACCTACACAGCATGATTTTCTAAGCTACTTGGAATCTGCTTTGAAGTGTTTTACCATTTCCATGACATGTTACATTTCCAGGAAGAAATACAGTCTTTTCATTTTACAGTACAATATTCCACAGTCATTTCTGCACTGACACATAGCTTATTTACTTAAAATATGTATTGAAACTCCAAAGCTAGATTCAAGTTCACTAGTAATGTCATTTGAACTCTGAAGAATCAAGACATATCAGAGGAGATAAAGCTGCTGTTTTAACATGAAATGTAAATTCCCTTGGCTAAAATGTAAATGCATTATATTTTCCTTTTCTGATGCAAAAGGGCTGCAACGTAATTAAGCCTGATTTGTTTTGGTTTTGTTTTGTTTTTAATTGCAAAACCTGGTATTTAATTTTGTGTCTACTTTGTTATCAGGGTTCACATCATTGTAATAATGTAATTTAAATCCCACAGATAGTAGGTCTTTAACTGGATCCTTCACAAGAAACGAAACTGCATTTCATGGTATGCTATTACTGCAAGAAGAGTGCATATTATGACTTCCATGACAAATATGTCAAAGCAAACAGAAGAGCTATAACTTCATGAACAACCATATGCTACCATGAAATGGATGCCTTGTTCCCTTTAACTCAGGTTCTTGAAAACTAGGATGTGGTTATTAGAAACCCTTTTAAAGTCACTGATATTCCACAACTCCCTCGGATCTTGTGAGTCTGTTCATTGCAGTGACAGCTATTGCACATGTGAAGCTGCACTGCTGTTTCTATTATGAGGAAAGAACTGCAATTTAGGATCAGATCCCCATAGCTATTTAAGTGCCTAAGGCTAATGCTAGCATTTCAAAATCTGCAGCTGAGTTTCTGCTCTTCCTGAAGGTGACTAACTTTCCCCCTTCAGTGTCTGCAAAGTGGACTAAAGCAGCAATGCTATTTCACTGCTGACTAACTGCACAGAGACCAAGGTCAAGCTGAGGCCCAGAAGATTCCCAGAAGTGAAGTTATTAAGAAAATGCAAATTTGCTACAAAAGGGAAAATATCTAGAGTTTTGTATAGCTTTCCTCTTTTGTCCTATTAAGTCCCATTTCCCATGACGTGCGCTAAGAATATGGGTGGTACCTGTTTGCAGGCAGGGGAAGGTGGAATCCATGTGTTGCCTTCTGTAGGAAATGTGGCAGGAGGCACAGAAGCTTACCTGCTTAGTAAGATTACATGGGATGTAGCCTTAGAGGATTCTATAGTTACATTGCAAATAAAAGACAGACTAGGGACAACATGGGCACTCTCCAGAAGCATCAGGAGAACTGGCTACCCTGGATTCAGAGAACGCTGAGCTTCTTAATGACTTCTTTGCTTCAATAGTCACTAGCAAATTCTCTGACCACACCATGCAAGTCTTGGAAAGCAGATGGAGGGAATGTGAGAATGAAGATCTTGGGACCATTGTAAGAGAGGATCTGGTTCAAGTCCATCTTAAAAACCTGAACATGCACAAGTCCATGGGACCTGATGAAATCCATCCGCAGGTTTCGGAAGGAGCTGGTGAGTGAAGTTGCTAAGCCACTGGCCATCATATTTGAGAGATCATGGCAATCAGGTGAAGTTCCTGAAGACTGGAAAAGGGGAAATATAAACCCCATTTTCAAGAAGGGGAAAATGGATGACCCGGGGAATTACAGCCCAGTCAGTCTCACCTCTGTGCCTGGCAAAATCTTGGAGCAGATTCTCCTGCAAGGCATGCTAAGGCACATGAAAAACAACAAGGTGCTTGGTGAAGCCAGCATGGCTTCACTAGGGGGAAATCCTGCCTGACCAATTTGGTGGCCTTCTATGATGGGGCTATGGAACTGATGGCCAGGGGTAGAGCAGTTGACATCATCTACCTGGATTTGTGCAAAGCATTTGACACTGTCCCACATGACATCCTTGTCTCTAAATTGGAGAGACATTGATTTGGTAGGTGGACTACTTGGTGGATAAAGAACTGGCTGGATGGCTGCACGCAAAGAGTTGTGGTCAATGGCTCGGTGTCCGGCTGGAAGCCAGTGACGAGTGGTGTCCCTCAGGGATCGGTGTTGGACCGGTCCTGTTTAACATCTTTGTCGCTGACATGGGCAGTGGGATTGAGTGCACCCTCAGCAAGTTTGCTGATGACACCAAGCTGTGTGGTTCGGTGGATACGCTGGAGGGAACGAATGTCATCCAGAGGGACCTTGACACGCTTGTGAGGTGGGCTGATGCCAACCTCATGAAGTTCAACCATGGCAAGTGCAAGGTCCTACACCTGGGTTGGGGCAATCCCAGGTACAGCTACAGGTTGGGCAGAAAAGAGTGTTTGTCTCTGAGAAACTTAACATGAGCTGGCTTCAGTGTGTGCTTGCAGCCCATAAAGCCAACTGCATCCTGAGCTGCATCAAAAGTAGTGTGACCAGCAGGTCAAAGGAGGTGATCCCACCCCTCTACTCTGCTCTCGTGGGACCTCACTTGTATCTTCCAGTGTCTGAAGGGTGCCTATAAGGATGATGGGGAGGGACTTTTCATTACAGAATGTAGTGATAGAAAAAGGGTTATGGGTTCAAACTTAAACAGGGGAAGTTTAGATTGGATATAAGGAAGAAGTCCTTTACTGTGAGGGTGGTGAGGCACTGGAATGGGTTGCCCAGGGAAGCTATGAATGCTTCATCCCTGGTGATTGAACAGAGCCTTGGGTGGCATGGTTTAGTGTGAGGCGTCCCTGCCCATGGCAGGGGCCTTGGAAGTAGATGATCTTAAGGTCCTTTCCAACCTTAACTATTCTATGATTCTATGTAGAAACAAAGCAGTTTCCTGTGTCAAAATAACAGTGATCTTGTTAAATCTAATTGAGTATCCTGAAGTCCCAGAGAACTTTCTGCACACAGCTTTCACCCTCTAAGGTTACCAATATGTGACTTTATATTTTTTTTCCCCCCACTCTTATTTCTTACTACGAGAATGAAAACAGCAGCATGAATAAACAAGGGATGCGTTCACTTGCCACTTGACATGTTAGGACTCTCTTAAAACTGTTCTTATTTATTCTTAGAAAAAAGTATTTTTCTTTATGTGGAATTTAGATTCTAAATTTAGTCAACAGAGGTATATTTGCAGCTGGATTAGGGAAATAGTTTTATAATAGAAATACAAATCAGAGTGTAATCACGTTGATACTGGTAAACATTGCCATCCTCTTCTCTGTGGTATATGTGTGCAGGTTAATTATGAAGTTCACAGCTTTGCCTGTAAAAATCCACCTTTTTAAAAATGTAAATTTGAATTTGGAAATTTAATGAGATCTACAGAAATCTTACAATGTTTTCTGTTCAAAGGCAGAAGGCAGACGAAGTAACACTACAGACTGTTTCCTGACCTTTTCTTGAACAAATTGACTAGCTTGGATATGCAAGGCAATTATTAACTCTGTAGACAGTAATTACATCCACATAATACTTATTGCACACCAGAAGGAAAAAAGAAAATTAAAATTCCATGGTCAAGCATTCAGCACACAACATCGGCATGAGCACTGTCTGTGTTTTACTTCCCAAGCCCAGAATCATGTTTTCCAGAGAACAAGCACCCTGCAGGGAAAAGCTTTAGGAATCCTTGCAGAGAACTTCACCACTCAAGCTCAGGGCACAGCTGATATAAGTAGCAGGAGATAATTTTTGTGGGGATAAGCAGAATATAGAATGGCATAGTTTCCCACTGAATGTCCAGCTAGCACTAGAAGAGTGGCCAGCACTGGGAACCTTGGCTCCACTGCCAGATCTGGAAAGGAGTGTGCATAATCTTATCTGCCTTTCTCATACCTATGTGATCATTTCTGTTCAGATACATCTCAGTCCTGCCTTCTGCACACCCTGCTCCAGTCTCAGTCTCTGTGTTCATCTAAATCTATTTGCCTGGGCTTCATGCCCTAAAAGTAGCTTTCCCACATGACTATTTTCAGTCCTCCAATTTCTTTCCTTCATACTACTTATCCACAAACCCATGACCCTTCCCTATCTTTATTTTTGTCAGCCTCTTTTCCCACTTTGCCTTCTAGCCTTCCCTTCCCTTCAGATTCCTTGTCTTCATCTCTCTACTGTGACTACTGTACCCAGATATGCATGTTTTATCAGTTCAGCAATGTGATTCCAAATCCGATTTCACTGCATAGGAATGTGACAAAAGACCTAGGCTGTCTACCTACCTACTAGTTGGACCACTGGGCTGAGACTTGCTATTTGTCTTTTATACCAAAAACGTATATGTATCTGACGTTTAAAGTAAAGAAAATAAAATACAGAAAGACCTACTGAGATTCAGGGATCCTTTTTTCCCACCTTGTAGAAATGCTACAGCCACCATGCTATAAAATAAGACTGTTTTCTTTATACTTTGCCTGGTGTACCTGGTACTACTTCTGTGTGGTCACAGAGCTTGTACTAGAAGTTCACATGAGATGCTACATCTCCAATTTTGTAGCAGACATGTGGGCTACACCATCTAAGTGGCAGTAATAGTCCTGTCCTTCACCTCAGGGTTTCCTGTGTCCCTAAGAGAGTCTCACAAATCTCTGAACAGCTCAGTTTGGTGGTGCAAAGACTAGTTATACATCTCCACGTTTCTAGCAGTTTTTATAAGTGAATACCACAATTGCATTATAAAGTGCCTGGTGCAACCCTCAGAAAGCCTAATTTGCTCAGTGTTGTCTTGTGACTCCCTCAGGAGTATGCCTGTGAGTAATGGGAGCCATGAGAGTGCAGCAGTTGATACAGTAGGAAAATCTGGCAGCACCAAGCCTTGGGAACATCTAGCATATCTTTTTGGTAATGCTCATGATCCAGTGGGTGTATGCCTGCATCAGAAGAAATGTCTGAACCGTATCCACAGAGTGCTGCAGAGGAGCATTTCACATGCAGTGGCACTTTGACCATGCTCTCGCATCTCAGTACAACCAGGGTGTGCTTGGGGTTTCTGGGAGAAATTCCAGTGTCTGGAAACAGGAATTTCCAGGAGGAATCTCCTGTTTCTGCATGGTGGTGGATCCTGAAGACTGCCCTTCCCGAAGAGAGGATGTGGTGACGCATTAGTTGCTCCATGCTTGCACAGAGGTGGATTTCCACGGTCAGGAGCCATGGCATGTTCTAGGGTTTCTCCAGCTTTAAGTCACCTGTCATCCCAGAGCTGTGGTGTACACCTGCACAGGGCTGTACTGATGGATGTATGGCTACAGCACTTCCCCCAGTGATTTGGCTTTCACCCGTTGTGTGCTCCTCTTCTGACCTTGTTGCCACTGAGGGTTGCAGGCAACCCACATCTGCCTTGAAACCAGTGTATTCATCACTTCTTGGTCTGCCTTGGTCATGTTTCTGATGAAGGCCCAATGTCAAGGCCACAAGAAGTATTAATTTTTCAGCCAGTTCTGTATCCACCTTGCCTATTACCAGCTTTTCTCAGCATCTGGGAAGTCTGAGATGACAATTTTCTATACAAATTCTGAGAAAATTTTCCCTTTACTGTCCTGCAGTGCATCCAGGTTCGACATCAGAAAAACCCAAGCCTGAAACCCCAAGCTGCTGCTGTAGCCATCCACTGGCCAAGGCCTACAAGCCCTCAAAAACACAAGGATGACTCATTTATTTTTGGATTTTCCCTTTGATAAGCACAGTGTTCACTTGCTCAGTCAGGTCTGGTATATAAATACATAAGCTTTGCATGGCTCCATGTTCTTCCCCATCCTCCTTCCAGAGGGGTTTGGTGCATGATGACCAGACCAAGGACAGCATCCTCTGAAATGCTGCTTGCTGGGGCCAAGCGCATGACTCAATTGCCTACACATATGTGCCCAGTGCTGCTTGAGATTCTCTGAAGCATCCAAGTCACCCAAAGAAATGGCATATATGACACAGAGCAGAGGAGAATGTGTGTCTGTAGGGGTGCAGATCATTTAGGGTTGAGATACTTTAGGGGTCTGCAAAGGCCAGTATATTCCGTGTTTATGCACCCACAGTGTGCATGATATGGGTTACTTTGGGATGGGAAAAAAAAGGAATTTGCCAAGTGTTTCATCCGAGTTCAAGGCTTTACAGTGAAGGAGTCTGTGGGATGCAGAGTCATCTGGAAAAGCCCACCATGGACTGCTTTCATTCAGAAGAGATCTACAAGAGTTTTGGCAAGATGCCCCCCACTAAACTATCAATCTTCATAACAAAGTCCATTGCAGCAGTTGCAGCTGTGCTCTTTTCATTAGCTAAATAATGTCCTCATTATGTTTGTGTGTTTGGTTAGTCTTGGGTTTTGATTTCTTTTTCAGTTTAAGAAAGATAAACTAGTATTTGCACATCAAACTGTGAAGAATTTTTTACATGTGATTGGTCAGAAAATTTTCCCAGCTCGACAAATTTGTCATCATATGACAATAAACATAAGTACTACATAATCAAAGGTATAAAGCAAATCATGGCTAAAGTGCAAGGAGGAGATAACTCATATTTTTCTGGAAATTAGTATTAGGGAGCTGTTCTTTAACCTTATCATGGTGTTTAAGTATGAATATTAAGCATCTAAATATTGCATTAATATTAAAGTCTGCTGCTTTGTAACCTATTCCAATGGTTAGTTATTAAGAGAGGGTAATAAAGTTGCACAGAGGTGCTATTTCATTAGCAAGTTATTCTGTCCATATGACATGGCTTACCATCATGGTATTAACAAATTCTTGCCATTAATTATGAATTCACTAGAGCAAGTCCTTAATTGGAATTTTTATTGGTTTCAAATCAGAAGTCTTCTTGTAGAGAACAGCTTGGCCTCTCTGATGCTTTCATGAAGGTGAAGAGAATTCCTGTTGCCTTTAGCAGGTGTTAATTCACCACTTCTTGCTTTTTTTACAAGATAGACACTGAGGTTTCTAAAAGGCAACCTTCTACATCTGTTTGACCTAGGAACAGTTACAGTCACACTGACTGACTGCTCTGTATGGCTGCTAAGAACTTGGAATCCTATAAAAAAAGATAAATAGTACACCTGCAGCATGTACCTTAAATGCCCTGGAGATGCTTCCTTAAAAGAGAGAAGGAAATTATAGTTTTGCTTTTCTGAATAAATGTTTTTAGAGAGATGCATCAATTCCACAACAGTAACCAAAAGGTAAATTTATCTGAAAAAAAAAAAAAAATAATTAGCTCTGCAAAACAAGATTGCTAATAACAACTGATTAGCTAAGCAGTGGCACTGGTTTCCCACAGGTTAACAAGAGCCTTTGTATACACAAGGTTTCATACATTTTTCAGTGGCAGGAATAACAATTTTCTTGTTTGGCAGCTCCCAAATGTCATTTTACCATAGCACCTATGTTAGGAATAGATACCATTTCTGTTAGTGTCTGGGAGGTTTTCCAATTAAATGAGTTGGAGCTGACAGGACTTGAATGAGTTATAGTCTGATTTTATGTCTTTTTAAAATTTGTGCTTGACTTTTTTAGCACTTCAGCTGGGTTGTTAGCATAACTTAGACTTTTTGTTAACTTCCCCAAAGTGACCTATACAGTTTCAATCTTATATGCAGCCTTCACTTAATCTGATTTCAGTAGCAGCTTGATTCCTCAAAGCTTTTTATATTTGGGCCTCTACTCCTACATATCTGCTCTAATTTCCATTTAGTTAATCAGATTATTTTATTTTAATGAGATAATATTTTAACTTAGATAAAATCCTGAGATAGTGAATTGGTCTTTCCACTTCAACAAGAAAAAAATACATTATGTTTCAGTAGAAACAAGCACCATCACTAATTATAATTAATAAATTATTAAGTGCATCTTAATAAATAATTTAAAATTACAATGGAATAAGTACTTGTGCCAACTATTAATTACATTTTAAAAGACTCTCTGATTTTCCTAAAACAGCATCTGCTTTAGTTATGGTTTCTTATACGAGTTTGCAATGTGTCAATTACGTCATTCGTTCCTCTGAAAATAATATTGTATATGTTTGTAAAGATAATTCCTTTTATAAAATGATACCAAATATTTGTCATTTTTCTACCCAAGACAACAAGTGTCTAAACTGTTCCCTCTCTTATTCTGTTTATTTCTGTCAATTATTTATTTCATGCAAGTTTTTCTAACCTAATCAATTTTCACACTTTGTTTTTCCACAGTCAGGCTTGGAAAGTAGAGAAAATCCAGTTAGCTGAGGTGATGGCTTCAGTTAAGCAGAATAAGGAAATATGATATGCTGTGATTTATTTTATCAAATACCTACTGAATACCGAAGAAAGTTCTCTGTGCCTGATATCTGTGCAATTCACTTGTCCATCACATCGGGCATTTGGTATTATTAAAATGCTTTTTGAAGACCTTTATTGTTCATCTGTTGTATGCAAGTAGGTTGGGTTTTTTGTTTTCAGTTGCCAAACCAAGAATCCCAGTTTGGCATTCTGTTATTTAACAGTATGAACAAAGATGAGCTAACCTGGATTAGGCCTGTTTAAGGATACCAGCTGAAGCCAGAAGCTCAGCAGGCAGGTGTCAGACAGAGTATTTCCCTGGATCTCAAAATGCTATAGCTTTCTATTTGGTGCACTGCAATCTGTGATGAAGACCCAGGACCCCCTGCCTGGGCAGTGTAGTGGTCCCACAGCTTGCTTACTGGATGCCTGGCACACATGCCCACAGCTTCCTCCTAGCAGACATGATGGCCCTTAACTGGCATCCAGAAACCGGCTGGGCTTGTCTCATCCCATATACTGGAGAGACAGAGTGACTAGAGTTCTTAGATCACAGCAGGTATGCCCAGACATGATCATGCTTCCTCAAATACACTCCTGGATTTCATTTATTTGGGAAAAGGTGAAGAAGGATATGATGGTAGTTCCCTTTCATGCAGTGTCATAGTCACCAGAGTATCCCTGGGAGCTGTGTCATGGGAAAGGATGTCCACTCTAACCAGGGCAACCACCACCAACCACAACTTTTCTTGGAGCAGTAGCCAGGGGTTTTGTCTTTAGTATGTGTTTAATTCAGTGTAAATACTCTCACCTTCAGAGCAGCCTATAGTTTCATGTTTTCTCTGGACATGAAAGAATGTCAGAAAAGTAAGGGGATAATTTAACAGTTGTTAGGGTCTCAAAAACCAAGCTCCTTTTTCTGGTTTAGGATGTTTGCCCTGCAAGAGGCCTGGTAAGATCTCTAGCTATATGCAAATCTATGCAAGGGTAACCTCCAATCTCAAGACAAACTCCCCAGATCTTGACTTACATGCTTATTTTAGTTGGAACGGGTATCCTTTCTAATAATAGCAGATGATATCTTGTTGTCAGGACTCTGCACAAATATCGGTGAACACACAAGGAAATGAGCAGCCTTTGCTACAGAGAAGACATATTTGGATAGATATCACAGACAGGTATGGTTAGATGGAAAAACATGCCATGTGTAAACAGGTGATGGTTTGAAGCTGTCAGTATTCTCAGAATTAACTCCACAGTACTTTTTTTTTTTCCTGGAGTTGGAAAGGGGTTTTGTGTTTGGGTTTTTTGTTTGTTTGTTAGTTTGCTTTTCTCCTTTTACCAAAATCTGTTGTTTTGAAATCTCAGAGGAAAAGGGTGCAGCAATAAGGCTATGCATGGTCAATATGCAATAGCAAAGGACTTATTTTTCACTTCAGATGTACGAGATAGTGAAGTATTTTTGTTGAACTGCAGTCACAGCTGGAATCTCTGGTTATCAATTACTATTATCCCCAATGAAATTTCTTTCTAATCATTATCCAGCAAACACAACTGGAATAATAATTATCTTTTTGATAGTGAAATTGAGCAGACACTGATAACATAAGCAGAACAAAATTTCCAGTTCACTCTCAACATTTCTTGCTGTCTTCAGTGTTGTTTAGTTCAGTTTGCTCCCTCATCTTGGATAACCAGCCCTACTGTTCATCCAGAAAAACTTGATGTATCTGACTTTAGTAATTTTCTTCAGGGGTGTTTTAATTTTTCCTCTTGTTGACACTGGGAAAGAGGATGGGAAGGTTTTTTCAATGTTTGTAAAGTAGCCAAATGTTGAATTATAGTTGTGTCACTGGGAAGTTTAGACAGAAGTTCAAATTATCTTAGCCCTTACTTACTGACAAAACTCAATAAGATATTGTTTTGCATTTTTCTTGCACTGATATGGTATTTTTATAGCATTAAGATTTTTCACATTCACACTCACATATCACAAGCATTTTCAGATTCAATCACACCAAATTTTGAAACTTTATTGGATAAAATTAAAGGCATTAGTCTATGCAGAAGCACCTGTCATGAGAAACAGTGTTCTGTCAGATATTTATGAACTTCCTATTTTGGGTCTGTAGGTACGCATATTTATTTCTCCTTTTCCAAATGAAAATTATATAATTTTCACTGGAAGTTAAGCCGATGCTTAAATATTGTGTTGAATTAGGCCATGATCACTTGCTTGTTAGAAATAAATGATCACTTTCTGGTTTAATTTGATTCCTTACCTTATAAGGTAGCTGTCTAGATCTGCTAACATGTACTTACATGACAGAAAAATCATGAGGCCAGCTTTGATACTTCATGATTCTTTTATATTTTTCATAGTTTATATAAACTAGGATTTAAGCAACTGTGAATACATGTAGCTAAATATAAATCACACACTGAATTGCAAACCATTATAGATTTGTGTCCTCATCAGATATGATGCCTGGCTGGCCCAGCTTCTGTTAGACAAGACAGATGAAGACAAATCTTCTTTAAAGCAGGAATTCTCACACAAACAAGTCATTAACCCCAGGATGTAAGAGTAAACAAATGATGTCTTCCAGAGAAAATGCAAAAAGGTGTAGCAGAAAGATACCTTTACAATATGCAGGTATGCATAACAGCCTTACAGCTGCATATCTCACCTTTGTAATTATAAAGCAAATGAGAGGAGCATTTTCTGCAAGCTTTGTCTTCAGATGAAGTGCAGTGCCCTGTAGCGCATTGGGAATGTTACTGTCTGAGATGAAGAATGAGTTAAAAAAGTGACACTGGTTAGTGGATAACTCTCCTCATGTATCAGTGAAATTTCATACATTCATACATCTCAGTAATCATCTAAGGGGTCCTGAGGTAAGAGTTTAGGGGCACAATATATTTCTCCAAAATAGTATATTTTTAAAGAAATGTGAATGAAGATTTTTATAGACTATGCATCCTAACCCTCTGGAGTGTTCTGCAAAATGTAAATTATTATTACCTTGTATCTGTGATATAGCATATTCGTTAAATTTTCCATAATCAGAAGGCATTTATTTATATCAACAGATTGTATCCTGATTTTTCTAGTTATTCATCTCTGGGCTCTCTTTAGTGCTTCATTCCCAAAAGACATATAGAATCATAGAATCATAGAATCATAGAATAGTTAGGGTTGGAAGGGACCTTAAGATCATCTACTTCCAATCCCCTTACAATGGGCAGGGACATCTCACACTAAACCATGTCACCCAAAGCTCTGTCCAACCTGGCCTTGAACACCACCAAAGATGGAGCATTCACAACTTCCTTGAGGAACCCATTCCAGTGCCTCACCACACTTACAGTAAAGAACTTCTTCTTTATATCCAATTTAAACTTCCCCTGTTTAAATTTGAACCCGTTGCCCCTTATCCTATTACTACAGTCCCTAATGAATAGTCCCTCCCCAGAATCCTTTTAGGCCCCCTAATATCTTCAGTGCTCATTCTGTGTCAGCTTAACAAATGCTTCTTCCACAAATAAGGGCAGTCAATGTTTTCCCATCAGTGATCCTCTGCCATTGTTTCCTCTTCAAAATATTTTGTGACGCTACTCACTACTTATGTGAATAGCTTTGGGAAATATGCTCAAAATCATTATTATTCAAAATACCCAGAAACATGTATCTGACCTACAAAAATAATTGTCAGTGGTGAATGACAAATTATTGTTCAGTCCACAGTAGTCAGCTAAGTACAAGCTCACCTGAAAACTGAGAGTTCAGTTCACATGAATTCAAAAGTTGATAAGTTCATGTTTGTCTAGAAAGACAGTGATAAATGTTTATTCTAGGGTATTGGACTTAAAAATACAATTTATGGCTTCCATATCAATTTAAAATTATATCTGAATAAATTGTACTAGTGTGACTAGGAAAACAAATCAGGGCAGTGGCCAGTTAAACGTGAACAGATGGGAATAGGCTTGAATCAATGAACCAGTGGTCCTTAAAAGATGCAGGTGACTATGCATCACAGACTTGGAATCAGGATTTGCAGTTAGAAAATGCTGCAAACTGATCCAAAATAAAAACCAGAGCACAGATACAGGCAAGTGGTCTTTTGACTGTATCTGATCTTTTTAAGGTTTTTATTGACTGATGAAACAACAGCTATGTGTCCAGTAGTACTTCTTTAAGCCCTAAAAGAAATCATGGATGCCGCTGAAACAAAAACCAATGAGATCTCAGAAAGTCACTGACTTCATTCCCTTGCTCCAAAACAAGGTCAAACACAGTTTCTGGGCCACTTCTCTAACAGGTTCTGCTCTTCAAAAACTGCCAGAAACTCCAAAACCTCCAGAAATAACTAAATCCAGTGTTCAAATATCTTGACAGCCAAGAAGCTTTTGTAATATCTAATTTAAATGTCTCTTGTTATAAATTAGCAATCACTCCCATTGAGAACAGTTGATTACTGCTAGTCTTAAATCTCTTAATGTGATTACACTGTTCTGTCTCAGTCTTCCCCTTTCTTGACTAAACATTTTCCTTATCTTTTCTGATAAACTTTTTAGATTACCTTTCACTTTTGTTCGTCACTTTGGGTTTTCCTCCAGTTTATCCATAACATTTTTTAATGATGTTTTTCAAAATGGGACATAGTGTTGTCATCAAGTGCCTACCATTTGTTCCAAGGAGTATAATAATTATGTAGCACATTAATAATTATTTGCATGTTAATATTTAACTAGCAATAACTCCTGTATGTAATGAGATTTCAGAATGAGACTTGTCTCTTTAGTGACAGCATCACAAACGAGGATTCAGTTCGCACGAAGCTGCCTGAGCATTGCTTGCAGTGTTGCCAACTAACCAGTTTCTCTGCTTTTTTTCTCATTTTGCATTTATGAAGTTAATTTTTATTTTATTCCTGGAGAACTTTTCATTTGGCCTTATTAAATTTCATTATGTTTATTTCAGACTAGTCCTCTACTTTATCAAGTTCGTTCTTTATTTTACTTCTGACCACTGAAGTGCATGTTGCATTTCCCGTCTTTCTGTCTTATGTAAATTTTATGGGAATGCCCCCCTATTTCACCATCATAATCAAGGTTTATATTAAATATTAATGGGGAAAGACCTTTTAAAGGGTCTCCCAATTTATCATTTTAAAAGCAAATTATTCATAAAGCCATTTCAACATTTTTAAAATTTACATATGAAAATATACATATGAAAATTTGCCACAAACTTTACTAAAGTCAAGATATACATATCTACTATTTCTATCCTATTCATTAGGCTTTCTTATCCCACTGAAAGATGGAACTTGAGTGATGTGACTGCTCTGGACAAATCCATCTTGACCTGTTTTTCTTACTGTATTATCCTTCAAGTTCTTGTGATCTAAGAGGTTTAGGAATTTGTTCCAGTAGTTTTCCAGGTAACAACGTTAGGCTAGCTGGCTCTTAGATATGCTTTGCAAAGGTTGAGGCCATATTTGGAGTTGGTCTTCCACTGAGGAAGTTAAAGAAAATTATGTGACAGCCCTGCGTTTAGCTCCAAAAGGAATGGCAACTCTATTTGCATTTCTGACAGAACTTAGTATTTTTGGATGAAGGAGCTGTGATACTATTACAGTCACACTGCTGCTTTCCTGTGCTGACAGTCCCTGCAAATAGTATCCACTTTGTTCCATGTTGACACAGAAAAACAGAAGTCAAGTGAATTAATGTTAGCATATCAGAGGATATGTTTGTATATCCATTAATATTTAGAGCTACCCTTATAGACAGTTTCTGCAGGCAGAGGCTAGAGGGAAAGCAGTAACTTCTTGACCTCAAGAGAAGAGAAGCAAGAGATACACAAGAATTATGAGATCACTCTTTCAGCAGAGAAGTAGGTCATATTCAGAAAACAGATATTCCCAAGTTTCTTGTGAGTCACTTCTGAAAGTCCCACAGACTGACTGACTACCTGTAGGTGTCTGAATACTTTCATTCTTTTCTTCACTCTCCATATGTAAAGTAAAAGCACTAGAACTCCCTTTCTTATATAGTTTATCCTTAAATAACTCAGTGTAAAGACCTATATGCTTTCTGATTATATTTGTACCATGCTTTCTACAATAGAGGCCTGATTTTAAGGACACTATGCACTGATAACAGATAAAAATAATAATATGAATGTCAACACTGAGCCAAAGGGGAGGGAATGTTTTTGGTCTCCTCAGACAATTGTACATGAAATCCAGATGAAACTAGGTGGAGCATGTAGAGACCTAAGTTGTCTGAGGGGTCCCAAGCATATTTGTACAGTCAAAAAGAAGTATATAGAGGGACTATGCATGTGAAAAACAAAGAGATGTGGGAATAGTGTGAGAAAAGGACACGTTATGACATACAGAAGACAGTGGGCAAGCAAGCAAGAGATAGAAAACAACAGTGAACCTAAGCAGGTAAATTGTCCAGTTAGGACAGGATACACTGCATTCTGGTCTCTGCTTCAGTGATTTGATTACTTGTCTCTTTGCAAAAGTTTATTTACTACTAGGGGCATTCTTCTTAGTGGGAGAACCAGCAGGTCTGCGGTGCAAAAGTGGCTTGTCTTGACTGCTTCCCTGGGTGGGAGCAGGGTTTGTTCTCAGCACATGCAGCAGCCAGTGGGCTGTTTCAGGCTGCTCCCAGGGAGCCGACAAGGGTATAGATGAAGCCCATGGGGTGGAAAAAGGACTGAATTCTACTTCCTATTCTTTCCTAGTTAGCTCTCAGAAAATATTAATGTGAACTTACAGAGGACATCCCCACACTTGCTGAGTGGCAGCTAGAGGGACATTTCAAATTGGTGCTAAATGTTTAGGCAACTGATTTATCCCTAAATTTCTCTTGACTATGATGAGAGCAAGGTGATATGATTTAAACACTGAAATTGGTACATCAAGTATCTGAATGGAAACTGAAATGCTTTGAAAGAGGTGATGAGCAACACAAATCTGGTTTGCAGGAAAGGCTTCCAAAGTCTTGTTAGTGAATTTCAGACCCTCTTCAACTCACTTCTCAGGTATTACATCTAGAGAACAATACTGCTGTTGGTGGAGCTACAAACAAAATAAATGCACAGGAGGAATTATGGTACTCCCCAAACTAGGAGAGGGCTAAAGCAGGTGTCTGACAGCAGCACCATTCTTTGCTGTGAACACTTATGTGCAGGGGAATTACACTCAGTACTGCAGGCCCCAAGCAGCCCCTCTAGGCAAAACCACTAGGATGTCCATCCTCCGAGTCTACATGATAGCTGGAAGCAAAGAGTTAATACTCTGAAAAAGTTAATACTCTGAAATCCAGAAACTGTCAGAAGACAGTTCAGTAGCAGGAATCTCCTTTTGACTTACATTTTTTTAACAGGAAAAATGTTTGTTCTCATTTGTCTCAGCCCAGGGCACCAGATTATTTTAAATTTAGCCAATCACATAGCTAACCACAGGCTGTCTAGCCTGGAAAAGTGAAAAGGCAGAACTTGATAGAAATTAATCCTGATAAAGAAGATAAGCTGAGTGGTAAGATTCACCTCAATTTAGTGCAAAAAGAAATCAGATTTCTATAAGATCATACAATCATAGGTACATTATATTGGAAAAGACCCATAAGGTCATTGAGTGCAGTTGTTAACTTGTTAGCCCTACCAAGTCCACCACCAAACCGTGTCCCTAAACACCACATTCACATGTCTTTGAAATACCTCCAGGAATGGTAACTCCACCACTTCCCTGGGCAGCCTGTTCCAATGTTTGACTACTCATTTGGTGAAGAAATTTTTCCAAATATCTGGTCTAAACCTTTTCTGGTGCAGCTCAAGGCCATTTCCCCTTGTGCTACCACTTTTTACTTGGGAAAAGAGACTGACACGGATTCAGAGAAAACTCCACTAACAAACTTGCCAACA
The DNA here is from genome assembly GCA_002631895.1 of Agapornis roseicollis. Lineage (NCBI taxonomy): Eukaryota > Metazoa > Chordata > Aves > Psittaciformes > Psittacidae > Agapornis > Agapornis roseicollis. The sequence goes on along the minus strand of NDXB01005729.1, from coordinate 59,844 downwards.
AAGTTTTCAAGCTGACAAGCAGGTATTCTTTATTGCGGTGCCGGGAGACATGGGGGATAACTCCTCCTAACATGTGTCCCTGTATTGCTACATAAGCTATCCTTATATAGTCCCTGGACATACATACATATTCATGAGGCTACGTATGGATTACATCATTTTCCAGAAAGCTCCCCGCATGCGTACAGAATTGTTGTAGGGGTCTCTGAGGGTCCTTTACTTCTTCATCACTCCTGGCAGCCTCTGAAGCACGTGCAGTAGATGTTTATGCCAGTCTAATTGGTTCATTAGCACCAGAGACATAATAATCCTGCTATCCTCCTACTTATCAGTTAAACTGTAGCCCATCCTGGACATCTGCCATTCCCAGATACTCCTTATCCGTGTGTCCTGTTTTTCTATCCTGTTTTCTCATACTTATTTTTGTACTAAGGTCATAAGGACCTAAACCAATGCCAACTACAACGGTTTATCTTATACAAGGATTCTTGTTATGTTCTCTAACTGCTCTCTATTTTTTCTATGTATCATGCACCTCAGTAATTTTCCTTTGCTACTGTTACAAAGCCATCAAACTTAACATTACTTAAAACTAATTCTAAAGGTTTTTATATTCCATTTTATGATTCTGTGTCCCCCTTGTTTCAATTCCCCCCTTTTTCTGTCCACCTCACTACAACCTCCTTGCAGGTAGTTGGAGAGCAAGAGGGTCTGCCCTGAACCTCCTTTTCTTCAAGCTAAACAGCCCCAGTTCCATCAGCTGCTTTTCATGAGACTTGTGCTCCAGACCCTTCACCAGCTTCATTGCCCTTCTTTGGATATGCTCCAGCACCTCAACATCTTTCCTGTAGTAAGGGGCCCAAAACTGAACACAGTATTTGAGGTGCAGCCTCCCCAGTGCTGAGTACAAGGGGACAATCACTTCCCTAGTTCTGCTGGCCACACTATTTCTGATACAATAGATAAAAATACAGAAATGAATAATATGTTGTATAGTTAACATTTCCATAGGAATAACACCCAGTTTGATATTTAGTAAGACTGGAAACAAAGACTAGAAGTGAATATAAATTAGAAGACAATTGAAACAAAACATTCTTCTACATATATAGGTATAAAAATGAATACTATATGTTGGAGAGGACAAGAAATACCACTATTGTTAACTAGTGGAGATATTAGAAACTTTTGGGGGAGGACATTACGGTATTAGTTGTTTGCTTAATTATAATATAAAATCCCCAATCAGTACTATGGACAAAATATGAGGAGAAGAGCTAGTATGGTTTGGTATTCCAATTCTGTGTGCTCATTAATGCACTAACCTGATCATTCTGAACAATCTGACTTTTGAGCTTACATAATTCATAAATGGTGGCTGGCTAATACTCATCTGAATCAATTTTTGGAATGAACTAACAAAAAAATCATGACCAGTACATCTTCTGGCTAAAATATACATTTAGGTATTCAATATATGTGCTTGTATATTGTGTATATATTATAAAAACCTCCCAGATTCAACCACAAAATTCAAATCTGGTAGACTTGTTAAAACTGAAATGCACTGAAGGCTTGTTTTGTCACAAAGCACTTTACAGCATTACTGCTTTTCTAATGTGCTAAGCATGCAGTTCACTCAAAATGAGATTTTAGGAATGCATTTTTCTGCTAGAAACAAAATACAGCCTTGAGATTTTTCTTGCAAAATAGTGGCTTTCGAGAGTAATGTATTTTATACAACTAAGGTTTTAGAGTTCTTGCTTAGAATCAGTAGCAATTGCAAAGATTTAATTGGGATTAGTGACATTTTATCTCACAGAAATCCATTCAGCCTTGTTTGAAGCAAGAAATTAATAAATTCTTAGAGGTAAAATTGCATTATATATTTTTTCTGTAAGTTCTTCTTAATCAAAAAGTGATATTAGTCGCAGTATCCTCAAACTAAGCAATTTCCTTCATATTTTATTACTCTATGTGTTACTGTTCTTTCATTTACCCTCAACATGGCTTGCAAATTATGGAAATAATATTATCTTCATTTTTCATAAGGGCAATTTTTCATAAATGAAATTGAATCACAGAGAAAATAAGTGATTTGTCCAATCTAATACTGGAAGGCCAGGGCAGGGTCAAGGATTAATCCTGATCTTTCTGCTGTGTAAGTTCAGAGCATGCAGCAAGTCCAGGAAAATGTGACCATTAGTGATTGAGTGAATGATGTGAAATTACCAAGACAATGATGTTATAGATCAGCATATTTCTTCAGATTTTGAACTTAAGGCAGTTTTATTGCAAGTGGGTTTCAACTTAGAAACATGGAAATAGAATTCAAATGCGTAGCTGTTAAGTTATGGGTGTACTATACTCCTTGGATCTAGTGAGCTTAGGTCTAACTTCTTTCACTTCTGACAAGCATTGTTCCTGTGACCTCTTGGTCTAGGCTGTAAGGAATAGTATCTTCACCCCAAAATATTTACTTCCCTCTGCTTGTAAATGTTTGTTTATTAGCCTGAGGAATGGACTGATTGTTCACATCAAAATTTAAATGGTTAAGAGGCAGATGAGTAAAACCTTGCTGAGATGAAAAGGAAAAGTTCAGATCTCAGTTATTGTTCCTGCTTTCAAACAGCTCATGTAGTCATGTCAGGTTTAAATGAATCATGGGTAAATTTTTCAGTGTTGTGACAACTGGAGACTTATTCTCATAACTTTGGTTTTGGGGAAAAAAAATAGATCATATAGTCTGACTGTTCTGTCTCTTACTGTGGATCAGCTATAAAACTTACCTGCCCCATCATGTGGCTGGTAGATAATCAAGTCTGAAATTTAACGTTGAGAAAGCAACCTTGACTTCCAAAGTGGATACAAGAGATAAAGAATATGGATATTCTGACTTATGTGATGCATAAGCTTGGAAATTATATTCCCCTTTCTACAGGGCAAGAGAGCTATTTGCCTTCTCTTATAGAAAAACTCACCATCCACAACTTAATCAAAGAATGATAGAATCATAGAATAGTTAGGGTTGGAAGATCATCTAGTTCCAACCCTCTTGCCATAAGGAGGGACACCACACACTAAACCATACCACCCAAGACTTTGTCCAACCTGGCCTTGAACTCCGCCAGGGATGGAACATTCACAACTTACTTTGGCAACCCATTCCAGTGCCTCGTCACCCTAACAGTAAAGAACTTCTTCCTTATATCCAACCTAAACTTTTTAAATTTGAATCCGCTGCCGTTTATCCTATCACCACAGTCCCTAATGAATAGTCCATCCCCAGCATCCCTATAGCCCTGTTCAGATACAAGAAGGCTGCTGTGAGGTCTCCACGCAGCCTTCTCTTCTCCAGGCTGAACAGACCGAACTTTCTCAGCCTGTCTCGCATGGGAGATGCTCCAGTCCCCTGATCATCCTCGTGGCCCTCCTCTGCACTTGTTCCAACAGCTCCATGTCCTTTTTATGTTGAGGACCCCAGAACTGAACACAATACTCCAAGTGAGGTCTCACGAGAGCAGAGTAGAAGGGCAGGATCACCTCCTTCTACCTGCTGGTCACGTTTCTTTTGATGCAGCTGAGGATACTTGGTTGGATGGCTTTCTGGGCTGCAAGTGCACACTGAGCTGGCTCATGTTAAGTTTCTCATCGACCACCACACCCAAGTCCTTCTTCACAGGGCTACTCTGAATCTCCTCTTTGCCCAACCTGTAGTTGTGCCTGGGATTGCTCTGACCCAGGTGGAGGACCTTGCATTTATAATGGTTAAACTTCATGAGGTTGGCATCAGCACACCTCACAAGCATGTCAAGGTCCCTCTGGATGACATTCGTTCCCTCCAGTGTATCCACTGAACCACACAGCTTGGTGTCATCAGCAAACTTGCTGAGGGCACACTCAATCCCACTGCCCATGTCAGCGACAAAGATGTTGAACAAGACCAGTCCCAACACCAGTCATAGAATCATAGATCCCTGAGGAACACCACTTGTCACTAGCCTCCAGCCGGACACTGAGCCATTGACCACAACTCTTTGCGTGCTGCTATCCAGCCAGTTCTTTATCCACCAAGTAGTCCACCTACCAAATCAATGTCTCTCCAATTTAGAGACAAGGATGTCGTGTGGGACAGTGTCAAACGCTTTGCACAAATCCAGGTAGATGACATCAACTGCTCTACCCCTGGCCATCAGTTCCATAGCCCCATCATAGAAGGCCACCAGATTGGTCAGGCAGGATTTCCCCCTAGTGAAGCCATGCTGGCTTCACCAAGCACCTCGTTGTTTTCCATGTGCCTTAGCATGCCTTGAAGGAGAATCTGCTCCAAGATTTTGCCAGGCACAGAGGTGAGACTGACTGGGCTGTAATTCCCCGGGTCATCCATTTTCCCCTTCTTGAAAATGGGGTTTATATTTCCCCTTTTCCAGTCTTCGGTAACTTCACCTGACAGCCATGATTTTTCAAATATGATGGCCAGTGGCTTAGCAACTTCACTCACCAGCTCCTTCTGGACCCACGGATGGATTTCATCAGGTCCCATGGACTTGTGCACGTTCAGGTTCTCAAGATGATCTGGAACCAGATCCTCTCCTACAGTGGTCCCAAGGTCTTCATTCTCACAGTCCCTGCGTCTGCCTTCTAAGACTTGGGTGGTGTGGTCAGAGCATTTGCTAGTGAAGATTGAGGCAAAGAAGTCATTAAGAAGCTCAGCATTCTCTGAATCCAGGGTAGCCAGTTTTCCTGATGCTTCTGGAGAGTGCCTATGTTGTCCCTAGTCTGTCTTTTATTTGCAATGTAATTATAGAATCCCTTCCTGTTACCTTTCACATCCCTAGCCAAGTTTAATTGTAACTGGGCCTTAGCTTTCCTAACCTGGTCCCTAGCTCCCCGGACAACATCCCTCTGTTATTACTAGGCTGCCTGTCCTTGCTTCCCCCTTTTAGAATCCTCTTTTTTTCTTCGAAGTTTCCTCAGCAGCTCCTTATCCATCCAAGGAGGTCTCCTGGCCCTTCTGCATTATTAGATGTGCTTGATTTTCTAGCCAGCTTACAAGAAAACTTGCACCTTATGCGTTATTACTGTCCTGGCTGCTGTGAGTGGATACAGCTTCTAGACCCCAGCTTTCAAGCCATTTCTTCAAGAGTGACATTCTTCTGGGGCTCTTGCAGGTACCTGCATGGACTTGCTTGTACATGGCCACAGGATCAGACAAGAATCATGTTTCCTCTTTGCTGGCTGCAGAAATTATCAACAGCTCCCACTGTCACCTTTCTCTTCAAGACTGCTGCTCGCTCAGATCTGGTGGTATATTTCACACATGAGACCTGAATGAAGTGAGCAGTTCAAATACTCCATCTTTACTAAGGGTCCTCATTTTGATGGGAATGATTTCCTGAACAGCTCTCAGAAAACAGTAACTGACAACCAGGGCCACCAACAAACAGCTGAGACAGTGGAGGCAAAGGATGTGGTGCTTTGTTTAGCTCAGCCAGCCAGAAATGGGCATAACTAACCACTAACACTGCAGAACTAGTCAAATCTGAAGTGTCCCATTACCGAGTTGGTGGTTTCTCACCTCTCCAGGCCAAGGCAGCTGTCAGGAGCACAGTTCAATAGGCATACCTTTATCAAGATAAGACATGCAGACAAAAGGCAATTTATAATCTGTCACTGTCACCGTTGCCCATCACAGCAGTCTGTATTATGGCTGAATGCAGTCTTCTTTCTGATTTATTATAATACAGGGATAAAAACCAAGCCTGAACAGTTGGAAAATTAATAAAGGAAATTTGAGAATTTCATGTTTCACATGATAAAGGAAAGAGAACTGTATTAATTTGAACTTAGTCTTCACGTAAATAGAAGTAGGGTTTATGGGTACTGATAATTCAGATTAGTCCTAGAAAAAGAATTAGAATTAAATTGTAGTAATCATTCAAAACAGGGCATAGAGGAAGGTTTAAAAGTACATTTAATTATCCAAACTTCATGGTTCATATAGTAAAATTAACATGTAATCATGTTCAAAGGCTGTGTTTTAAGTTAACAGATTAAGTTATATTTGAAAAGTGATAAATAGATTACAGTTCTACTGACAGAAAATTATAACATGCATCAGTTTAGCCCTTTGATAGTCCCTTTTTAATGCAGCAGAGGGATGGGAACCTGCCTACACATGAATGAGCTGAGCTCCACAAGGAAAATTAGCCACAGAAGGCATCTCATCTCTAACTTGCTCCTTAGTGACTGCCTGGGGCTGCTACAGGAGACTGCTGAGAGCATCTTGAGTTGGAGTCCCATTCTGAATTGTCACTGGGAGAAACCTTTGCCTTGGCTATAGAAGAGATTAGACCCTAACAGCTAAATACAGACTTCAATAACCTTTCTAACTTTTTTTGTTTTCCTGACTACTGCCTGATAGTGTATTACTGTCCACTGTGTTCAAATACATCCACACATCTCCCTGCACTTCCAGAGATGCAGATGTCTCAAAAGGTATGTGATGTATTGTACATTTAGAAAAGGAAACATTCATACTCATTGTAGATAGACATTTAAGTCAATGTATCAAATAAGAAGAAACCATAGCAGGCTACAAGCATCCTGTTGATATCCAGTTGAACTATTCCTAGCATGACACTTGTCTCCCTTCTATTTCTTCCTGGATAAGGCTTCAATTGCAGAGCAGATGGGAACAGATATCTCTGTAATTTAACTTCCAATACCACCTTGCCCAAGAAAGAAAATAAGTGAACCACTTTTTCCTATTGTCCTTGAACTTTAATGAACTAGGAAGAAGAGTAAGAAAAGAGAGCAGCCAGGAAAATAACGTCACCTACCCAGCTGATCATATATACCCTTTTGCTTTCTTTTGCTTTAAATTTTGTTATTAAAAGAAAAATGTTTCCATCAGTAGTAAACTGCTTGAACAGTGACTAATCAGAAATATGTAGTGTGATACATTCTGAACTCAAATAAAGAAATTTGATTCTTCTTTTTCTTCATATGACATTTTCTTTTTTTTTTTCATATGACATTTTCCTTCACCTCCCATTTATCTCTCTTCCTATACTCTGCTCCACCTTCAGGAGTTTCCTTTTAATGAAGGGGCAGAATATTTCAGATGTAGAGGTTATGTTCTGTCATGTCATTTATCTTTGAGTCCAAAAGCTTGACATTCTCTCTTGAGAATGAGTTACAAAATACTTGCAGAGCTGGACATGAATCTGAAACCAATTTGAAGGGTCCAGAAGGTTTATTTTGGTGCCACCAATTGCTTCTTGCATTTCATTATGTTTTTGTTGCCCTTCACTTTCATAATTCCCATAGGCATCATCAAATAAGGTTTAAATTGACACGTATTTGCCTGAACAGATATTTTCTATCTCAATTTACTTGTGACAAACTTAATGAAATCATATGGACAACATGTATTTGTATACCAATTAGCTTTCAGAAATTGTCTGCTTATGTCCATAAAAAGTTAGGTAGTAGGCTTCTGAGGTGTCAAAATATCTGGACAATATATGATTTGCCACATCATCTGCCACTGCATATTCTACATATCTGCATATATAGGACTGCTTTCTGTTTCTTTGCTTCCCTGCATTACCAGTCACAGTATCGTAGAGTGTCAGAAAGCTGGAAAAAAGGCTTCATTTCCTGCTGCCTTGAAGATGCTGTAAAAGGAACACATATAGTATTTGCAGTATATATTGATATATGCAAAAAATTACCATGTCCTCTATCAGCAACAAAACCTAAACTATCTACAATTTAAGAATATCCTTCTGGGGCAACCTTTGTGTTTGAAAGTGAAACAGAACAGTGTGGAGGGAAGAAATTCATCTAGAGGGAATAGTACAGTTTCTACATAAGCAAATATGGTATGTTAGTTGATAATCTCCAGGAATATACAAAGCATTTGAGCATAGGTTATTCTTCGCATATGCAACGTTTGCTGATGCCTTGAAGAATATCCCATGCCTAATTCAGATGAGCCGTTTTTTCTAAGTAATACAAAGAGATAGCTGTGCCTTGGCTAAAGCAGAATATGATGACACAGAGCAATACAAAGACTCAAGGCAGGGACATTTTTTAAATATACATACTTGCTGCATATTCACTGTTTCAAATTCATACAATAGAGTTCTATAATAAAATGCCCATCCTAGCCATCTGCCTTTTTCTGCTCAGTGTTGCCAAGATTGTCGTCAACCAAACTCTATTTCTTTTACTTGGTTATTATGTATCTAGATAGCATTTTAAATGCCACAGTTTTTTTTATTTTTTTTAACATATTTATGTTTTTAATTGGAGTTTTGGTTTGCAAGGGAAAGGTCTAGATTGGCCTATACATCCCTGAGTTATTCATGCAAAACAGAAGAAAAAATATTTAGAGAACAGGCCTGTAATGTCAAGGGATTTTAAGGATTATGTATATTCATACAGTGATCCTGAGGCTGTGAGTAGGTCAAGCTGAAGAGAAAAAAAGTAAAAGTAAAAGGTCAGGGTACAAGCTGATTTTGCCACAAGGTTTTCCATTATATGACAGATACCTAGTGTTCAGGAAGGAAGAAGATGCACTATAAAATGTTTACTTGCAGTATAGGGCATTTCTCCAAGAATTCCCATTTCAAAATACTTCCCCTTGCAAGCAAGGGTATTGTTTATAACTTACATAGTAGAATATTTTTTTTTTTTGCTGACTGTAATGGGAATGTCTCTTGGTGATCAGCTGTCAATCAGTAACCTTTACATGATTATTCCATACTTTGATTATTGGTTCATCATATGCCTGGGAAAAAAGGGAATGAACAGAAAACTGATGTGAAAATTACACATTCTGTAAAGAAGAACCTGTGTGATAGTTTCTAATTCCATTTACATGGATTTAAACCAGACTCAGCCCTTAAACTTCAGCGGACCATTACAGATTCACTGTGGTGTAGCTCTGCTTCCAGTCCTGAGCTTTTAGAAATAAATGTGTTCCATTTGTGTGATATAATAACGAGAGTTTTCTGATATTCAGGGGACTTGAGAGTTAACATCCTACAGCAAAATCAGTAAGGCATAGATCAGAAAGGTAATGTGTTTTGGCTTATGGAAATAATAGAACACACATGCTGGAAGGGATCCCAGGGAACGCACATACTCTGCCCTTGTTAATTTTTCACGGCATTTTGCATACAGGAGTACACATACATCTCACTTGGTGAGAATTGTTTGTGTATGTAGAAATGGCATTTCAGCCTGGAAGCCTTTGCAAGCCTTCACTTTTCTTTAAATTCAAAAGTATAATTCACTGGAATTGATAACAGCACATTACACAACCTCTGTGTCCAGCCCATGGGTTATGATGCAGCAATCTCTCCCAAACCACTCTCAGCCTGGGCTGCTGATTTTGGAAGAGGTGTGCTTGCACACTGAGGGATTATTTTAGACTGTTCAGGAAGTTAATCCTTTAGGCTATGTGAGAGGTAGCAAAGGGCACTGTCTCAGATACATAGGCAGTACTGTGCTCTTGCAGTTCATTCACACAGGTTCCCAGAAAGGAACTTCTCTGACCAGTGAAGGCTTTTACTACATTTATGACCTAACATGAACTACTTAGACCCTCTTGTCAGTGAACAAAACCAGTAATTCCAGGGTGTTGGGAGATGCCAAACCAGCAGCCTGACAGAGACAGGATTGCTGCAGCTCCATGTTCCCAGGTCCTGCCAGTAAGCAAGGATGAGTACACATTCTCAGTAGGTATGTGTGCAATGCATATGCTTACTTTCATGGGAAGCCACATAAACTACTAGAAACAGAAACTGTAGAACCTGCACAACACAAACAGCACCGATGGCCTGATCTTGTTTCCCTCATCCAACACTCACCTGTCTCCAGAAACCACAACTTCCTCTGCTTCCTCTAGCCCCTATTGACTCAAGTATAATTACGATTACCTTTTATGGCCAGTTTGCCTTTTACAAGCCAATTATGATTGGCTTTCAAACCTCTTCTCAAGCAAGTTTATCTTGACATTCGACTGCCTACACTCAGACATTCACACCCACACAACATGCATGCACCCCATTCTTCCTGTTGCTGACACCACAAGCATGCAGACCCCCATATGTGACTTGTGCCACTCCAGTTGCTGGCACTCAGACATACATACACACACATGCACACAGAGCTCCCTTGCCCAGAGAAATAGTTAGAAATGGAGTTAAATGAGAAAACAAGACAGACAGTGGTGATCAGACAAGATGGTACATGTGGCTGGGCAAGTGTATTGGTTAGTGACTGTTTACATGACCTACACTATGATTCCCTTACTCTTTCTGTTTTCCCACTCTGGTATCTCCAGATTAATCACTTTGAAACCTCCTTTTCCTCACCATTTTTCCCTACTCTGAACATCCCATACTAAGTTTTGTACATTTCCAAGATGTTTTTCCCTTCCACCCCATAATGTGTCTCAGACACCCGTAGGCAGTAAGACTCTACCATCTATAAGGTGATGGAGAGCACATATCCTGTGGTCTCATCTCTGGACCATTGGGCCAATGGCTCTCCTGTGACAACTTTGGCATGAGACAGGTCAGGGAGCTTCATATTCTCTGATTAGATTTTTGGGGCTCCTCTGCCTCACACTGTAACTGTGTGTTCCTTTGTGTTTGGAGAAATAAGCCTTTTGACAGAGGGAAAAAGCCATTTCCAACTCAGTGTGAATGTCTGCATAAAGGTTAAGTGAACGATGCCATGAAAGTTCCCATTCTCTTCGTTGGCTGCCTATGTAGCTTAGGCAGCCATATGATTGTAAGCTTTGTGGTTATTATTAAATATGAGGAACCATATTTAGTAGAGATGAGCATGAACATTTTCTTTTTTATATTAATATAGGTCCTCCTTCTCTAAGATTTGAACTAACTGTTAACACCTTAAGCCACCCCATGTTTGATTGAAGGAAGCCCACATTCATGTGTCCATCCCATGTGTTCTTACAGACCTCGTACAGTAAGTAGGCTGCACCAACTTAGGTTTCCTTACTTATTGGAAAGTGTTTCAGCACTTAAATTAACATGAAAAACACCACATTACTATAGGAAATTCTAATCAATGCAAACTAGCTGAATAAAGATAACACAAAATAAGTGTTATTAATGCTGCTACATTGTAGATACAAGGCTGTATTATTCTTTACTGATGATTTATATTAATCAATCTAAATGTAATCTGTAAACTTGTAGTAAATACATAATTAGGACATTTCAGATCTACAAATCCATCAAAATAACACAGAACGTACAAAATATATTTTAAAGCCATCTCTGTCTTACAGACAATGGTATTTTTTTATCAGAATTGTAGAAATGTCCTGATGAACATTTTGGCAAATAAAATTCCCACCAAGATTTTAATAGAACATTCTGTCTTTCTACATTCATGTAGATGAATATAGATGATTACAAAGAATATAATTTATAAACAACAGGGACTCTTTTAAGAACAACCTATTCTTCTAAAGACTAATTGCCTGCTACACAATAGTCTACACTGCATAGAATACGGAATGAGTCAAAACATGCATACATCTACCTCATCATACACCAACAAACAAACAAAAGATTGAAGGCAGAAATTACTTAAGTTAAAATTAGATCAGTTCAAGAGAAATCAAGACCTTGTTACCAAAACTCAAGAACTCTCATTTGTCTTATTTCACCTAACTCTGATCCAGTATAGCCAAGATCTTCTGAGTCTGGACAGCTGAAGAAGAAAATAAAGCATGTAATAGGATTTTTTTGCACTTTTACAATGATGGAATGAGTTTCCATTTATATCAGTACAAGTAAAAGGGAAGTGAGCCTCATTATTGACAGTGGAATGTGGTTGAAAGCTCATCTGAACAGTCCTGAAAAGAGGTTTGTAAGTTACAGGTTCACCTCCTACTCACTGATTACAGCAGATTGCAAGATAGAACTCAGGGAGCACTTTTACTTGTTATGTTCATCTTGAGGACAGACACATTGGGAGAGATTGAGAAAGCAGGGACTGTACTGAATAAACTGAATGAGCTGAAGCTTAAGAAAACAGGAAATAGCATTTCAACTGTTAATTGTAGGATGATGCTAAAACACTTTGAATTAGATGTGATTGTCTTCCTTCAAGGGTTAAAACACCTCTTAAGAGGAGCTATTTAAAGAAAGACATAATTTCCTCCCTCACAAATCCTGAAACCCTGTTCTGTCTATGCTGAGAAAAGAGCACCAAAAAAAAGTCCTCAAACAAGGAACAAATGATGCCTTCCTAGCAAGAAAAAGGTTTCTAGACAGTACATCATTGAACACTTTCTAAATGTCACAGATGAATTAGATGGCAAAACTTCCCTTGACTTTTATGGCACCAGAAGCACTGAATGACAAATGAAAGGGCAGGTAAATCTAGAAAGGGTAGTATACCATGTCTTCCTGTGATGCAGAGTATTGGCATCTGCCACCCTGCCTAATTTTGGGTCACAGAATAGTTAGGGTTAGAAAGGACCTTGAGATCATTTAGTTCCAACCCCCCTGCCATAAGCAGGGACACCCCACACTAAACCATGCCTCCCAAGGCTTCATCCAATCTGGCCTTCAACACTGCCAGGGATGGAGCACTCACAACTTCCCTGGGCAATCCATTCCAGCTTCTCACCACCCTCACAGGAAAGAATTTCTTCCTTATATCCAATCTAAACTTCCCCTGTTTAAGTTTGAACCCGTTACCCCTTGTCCTGTCACTACAGTCCCTAATGAAGAGTCCCTCCCCAGCAGCCCTATAGGTCCCCTTCAGATACTGGAAGGCTGCTGTGAGGTCTCCATGCAGCCTTCTCTTCTCCAGGCTAAACAGACCGAACTTTCTCAGCCTATCTTCATACAGGAGATGCTCCAGTCCTCTGATCATCCTCGTGGCCCTCCTCTGAACTTGTTCCAACAGCTCCATGTCCTTTTTATGTTGAGGACCCCAGAACTGCACACAATACTCCAGGTGAGGTCTCACAAGAGCAGAGTAGAAGGACAGGATCACCTCCTTTGACCTGATGGTCACGCTCCTTTTGCTGCACATGCACAAATACATTTTGCTGCCCCCCAGGCTTCTAATCTTTCTTGTTGCTGGTCTGGCTTGCAGTTCATGTGTGCTATGTGTACGTATATACTCACACAGAGGATTGAAGTTCCCCAGGGAAACACCCTTCTCCACTTGTTGGTGCTTAAACCTCCCCTATACAGACACTGAACAGAGATCTCATTGCTGCAATCAGTCAGCTTTGGTAAGATGGTAGAGTAAATCACTTTTTGTGACAGGAAGCTACCTTTGCAATTATTCTTGACTCACAATCTACACAGGTTAAATTATTCTCAATATTTTAACTGCCTCCAAATATTCTACCGCCTTTATTTAAATCATTAGCATTCCTGAAGCTAATAAGAGAATGAGTGAAGAAGGCCAGGGCAACCATACATGCACTGCTGCCTTCAGGTAAATTGCTTTTGTATGATCCCATAAAATTAACTTACCTCAACAGGAGAAAGTAACTCTGGGATAAATCTGGATCTTGCTTATGGAATCCAAACCTATACAGAGTATAACATGACATTTTTACAATGGATTTGCTATGGTTAGGTGCACCTAAGAAGAATTTGATGTATGCTGTGTGAACATATCCACCAGTACAGACATGTTCTGGTCCTTAATTACTTGTCCTTTTTATTGTTTGAAAGTTGTGCATATAAAAAAGTAGGTACTCTGGAGCGGGTTTAATATTTCCCAAATTACTTTTTGGTGGCATTTTTTATTTTTATTTAACTTGGGCTTTTTTACATTTCTTAAGTTAAAATATACTGTATTTTTATATTTCTGAACTTGCAAATCACTAATGCTCAAGAAAGCTCTTGTTCCAATTATATTTAACAACAATTCTCTGCTCCTCAGGATGTTCTAGAGATTAAAATATTCAAGACAATAAAGCATTCACATGCTGTATTTACAGTATTTTTATGTTCACTTGAAGTCTTTGAGGGAAACACTGCATATCAATTCACCCATGCTACAACCACCAGAAGTACTTTTCAGTTCCTGTCTTGGGTTCAGCAGTTGCAGTCAGTTTTTCTTCTCTTTAGTAACTGGTGTTTTGACTTAACCCGGGAACAAGGCTGATAAGGCCGATGTTTTTGGTTGCTGCTGAGCGATGTTTGCCCTGACCAAGGACTTTGTGAGCCTCATGCTCTGCCAGGGAGGAGGGGAAAGCAGGAGGAAGGGGGGACAAGACTGTACTGACAGGACCAAACTGACCAAAGAGGTATTCCATACCATAGCACGTCATGCCCAGGATGTAACTGGGGGTGATGCGGAAGGCCTAGTTCTCTCAGGGTGGTTGGAAGAGGTGGTCAGTCAGCACTCGGTTGGTGGGGTGTCGTGAGTTATCTGTTGTGGTTGATGGGATGCTGTATTCTTTTCCTTTATCATTATTATTATTGTTGGTGGTAGCAGTAGTGATTTGTGTTATACCTTAGTTACTAAACTGTTCTTATCTCAACCTGTGGAAGTTGCATCCTTTTGATTCTCCCCCCATCTCTCTGGAAGCAGGGGAGGGCAAGCCAGGGGGGTTGAGTGAGTGAACGAGCTGCGTGGTTGATTGGGTTTAAACCACGACAGTTCGTTAGACTGCATGTGCATCCCAGATCTCTTCTATCTTCATAGCAAGTTGAGACTGATGCACAGTAGTGTATTTACTTCTCCAGTTATGAGACAAGCTGGAACAAACTAAGCAAATTATTTGTCCCAAGAGCCAGGACCCCAATGCGTTATGTGTGGTATGCAGTGGTATTTCGTAACTGGTTATATCACACATAGCTTACACAGAAAGTTTCTATTTTTTGACACCAGTGGATTCAAAATTGGTCATAGTATGAATAAAGTTGCTAAGAAAAATGCCTTGAGCAAAAGGAAAGGATTCTGGTGTTGCAGCTGGGACACTGTAAGATATAGCTTTTAAGTATCTGGTTTCTACTGCAAAGTCTAAACCCCTACTTTAGGTAAAAGTATTCCTCTTATAACCACAGACAGGAATTAGTGACTCAGACTGGGACTCCCCAGAACAATTACACTGAATTGCTTAAGATATGGGGAGGGGAGAAGAAATTGGTGGATCTCACTCAGCACCCTGAAAAAGTGGTTTATTCTACCAGGATTTAATAACACAGGAGTCTCTCTTGCAAATACATATTCCTGACTTTCCTTTCTTCTAAATGAAATATAGATCCCTCTTCAGGCAGAGATAATGGGCAGGCCTTTCTGGAGGACTGATCAGTATGCACATTCATCTAACAGCTTCACTGAAACACCACTCAAAGCAGTCCTCAGAGACAGCTGTGATTGATAGACAAGTTGTCTATTCAAGATTGTGTTAAGTCAGTTGGAAGGGTGGAACAATATGCATGGTCCTGCAAAAAAAAGTGTGTTCACTGAACAGAGGGTGAATCAAGGTGGAACATGAACATCCAGAATGGGAGGTAGGAGCAGTTTGAAATGTTGCTTTGACCAATGTACCAAGTGGGGTCAGAAATAATGCCACTAAGATTTTGGACATGGAGACATGATAGAGCTTTGTCGCAGGCATAACTGTGCTAACACCTTGCTGGACAAACTATTTTTGTTTTGGCTATGCCTTGGTGACAGAAAAACAGGCTATGACTTTGCCACTATACTGAGCCTACAGCTATGTTATACAAGACAAGATTAGGGCTGGGGTTTCCAGACAGCTGCTAAGCTGCCACCAAGATTACAATACCAATACTGCACATCTACTAACAGTGGACAACAACAGCTGGAGAGAACATTTTTATAAAATAGCTTGACAGTATGTGAGAGACCAAGTTAATTTGCCTATTTTGCCTCAGAAGAGATCTAGCCTACGAGTGTAGGTTGAAAAGTCCTCCATACAAGTTTCTCCTGTGACCTGTCTACAGAGGGATAGTTAGGGTACACTCCTGGCATACATGAATATGGATCCCTTTCAGATGTAGAAGTATCCTCCCCTGTACATGAGAATGCTCTAGCCAGCTGGCTTTTCTGGGAGCAATGTACCACCTCCTTCTCCCCAAGGGTTTACAGAGAAAGCAATTTCCAACACTGTACCTTGTAAGTATCACAGTCTTGCATGCTCCAGCATGCTACCTGGATTAACTTGTTATAGGAAGGCCTACACTGCTGCATAAACAAGGGTTATATGAAAGAGTGAGCTCAAACACTGATCGTACACCCTACTTAGTTCCTGTCTCTGATTTGAACTTTGATCCAGACTGTCCAGGCCAGATGCTTTCTTTTGAGGGCCAGCCATCATCTCCCTTAGAAGTGAGCACTGGGTGTTTTCAGCAGGCTTATCCTGGTTAGGCAGGCAATATGGCATGGTAAGTCATGTACCAACACCCAAGCAGGCCTTGCATCCTGATGTGGTCCAACCATCCTATGTTATACTGCTTTGCACACAGCGCATTTACCAGGTTACACATGATGAAACAAGGCCAGTAGTTATTTTGGACAGTTTGAACTGAATCCAGCTCCTCAAAACATTATTTTATGGGACACTACAAAAGGGTTAGAGAAGATCAGGCCAAGCCTGAATAAGAGCAGTTTTCACAGAATGGTGACAGCAGTGTGGTCATCAGATAGTCAGCAACACCAGGTATGGAGTTCTCACCCTGGAGTGGTGACAGGCAGTGCAAAGCTATCCTACAAGACTGCCCTAACGATGAGTTTCTTTGTATAAGGAGAATCTACGGTGACATGCTCTGACCCAGAGATCTAACTTTTATATTATTACAGATGAGGCTTGGAAAGTGATTTTCAAGAACAAGAGTGTTGAAGTTCCTCAGGAGGAGATATTTTCCAACATAATAAGCAAACACATTAATCCTTATCAAGTACCACAATGTTTCTTCCCATAATGCTCAAACATTATTGACTATATCAAGAAAGGTTCTTTTGCTGAAGAGCACAACACATTAAAATTGCTCTGGAAAACTAGTTAATATTTATTATGCTTGTGACACCATGAGAGTTTGAAGGACTGATTTGACAGCTACAGATGATGATAATGGACTTAGAAGCCATTAAATATTTGATAGCACAAAATAGGTCCTTCCATTCATCACCTAGTACTGCTTAATAAAGAAGTATGTTACTTGGTGCATCTATACTCTATGAAAGACCTGGGCTTTGAGCATACAATTGAGCCCTCAATCATGTTACACTTACAGAACATGGAGGAAATCTGTATTATCATGTGGCAACCCATCAGATTCTGTGTTCCTTTCATTGGCTGGAAACACTATGTCTGACCCAACTATAGACAAACATCTGCCCTTGCAACCCTGTTACATAGCTGCTCTCTGGTGAAATTCTGGGATCTTTTTTAAAATGGCCTGATATTTTGTAATACAAGAGTAAATACGAGTTTGAGAGAGTGGGATTTATTAGTACCAAGGACACATCCAATCTAACTACAATTGCCCTGAACCCTGGTTATGTGGAGCTTCAGGACTGGATCAGGGGAACATAGGGGTATTGCACATCTCAGCATATAGATTACAAATTGTATAGATAACAGTATTCCCGTAGACTTTGTCCAGTCTGCACACTCTGGGTTTTATTGTTTGGTTGGTTTTTTTTTTTGTTTGTTTTTGTTTTTGTTTTTGTTTTGGTTTGGTTTGGTTTTGGTTTTTTTTTTGTTTTGTTTTTGTTTTTTTTCCACTTCCTCAAAACACTAGCTTTAGAAATAATATAAATTCCAGGGTTTTTTTATGCAGACTGAATGCTGCAGTTTGTTTTGCAGTGTTTGAAAATGAAGCAGTCACTTCAGGCTCATGATTAGATTTGTATCAAAAGAACTCACTGCACCATTGCCTTAACGTTACTGTCATCTCTGGATGACAAAACAAACATTTCCTGCATAATTCAGTCTGAATTAAACAATCTTAAGCTTTTTTACAATTCCATGTGAAAAGACTCTAATAACAATTTCTTCTTCCAGAAAAAGAGCAGATCCCATCCATATACTCAGATGTTTTTTGAATCTTTAAGCTTTGGGGATGGAAAAGCTAGGTTCTGTTGGAAAACTGAGAGCATTTGATTTGGGGCAGGAAAGTTTTACAGAACTGCAGTTTAGTTATGTTCTCTAAACATTCAAGTGAAAGACTTTGCTTTGCTAATAGTACAAAACGAGGTAGGAAGTGATCTCACCCTATCAACACCGGAATAATATGCAATACTATATGCAATAATATACTATATGCAATAATATGCAATACAATATGCAGTACTGAGCCAACAGCCACCTGTAGAGTGATTTTTATTTTTTTTTTAAATATGAAGGTATTCTCTTAGTAGAACTTCCTGGTTAACATATATTTAGCTTGGTTTTCTTTCTCCTTTACAAAAAAATGACCACCTTCTACATCTAATTGCCACTTAGATCTGCTCCCCACTTTCTAGTTGATGCAAGGTCACAACAGATGCTTTAGCTGCAAATGTCTTAAATCTAAGGAGCAAATATGCATTCAATTTGTTCTAACTACATCCCTCTCTCTACTTAATTCTTGGCACTAATTATAATCAAAATCTTTCTATCAGACAAGGACAGAATTTTCCAACATACAGAGAAAAAGTGATGCTGAGGCCAAGTCTTTCCTCATTAGTCCTCAGTTTGTTGGGCTTTAGCAGGGTTCACACCAGCAGTACCTGGTAGGAAAGAACAATCCAGATTAGCAACTAATGTGAATTACAAACCATCTGGCTCTGGCAGCATTCAGCATGTCATGACCTCTTCATCCATCCCATCACACCTATTCCAGAGGAATGAGATGTATGAATAGCTATATGTACCCATTTTCAACAATGTGTATCAGGAAACATATATCCCAGGAGGCCTCTCAAAGAACAACTTGTACAACCCTATTTACAGATTAGGTAGATCTGTAAAGAATATTGCAAAGAAATCCATTGTAAATAATTAATTAATAATTAAGGAGTGAAAAATTATGCAAAACTATGCTGCTGTTATTCTTGAAAGTTGATAGGGGTTCACAAAAATAAAGAGGCAGAGCAATCAGCAGCAGCTGGAATAACAAGTAGACTAAAGAAAACTGTAACAGATAAAAAGCGCAGAAATAACAACGTGCTTGAGGTCTGTTGAAATTACCTTCATTTCTCCCTCAAGCCATCAGCTATTTTTCTGTTAGTGGGAATAGTACAAGGCTGGCAGGTCTGCATCCAACCACAATACCATAGCCGGGGAGAAAAACATCCCTAAAAATCTAAAAACAAAAGAAGCAGCTGCCTGAAAAGATAATTCACTGCCAAAATGCTCAGACAGCCTATTCAGACACAAGCAAAGAAGGCAAATACTGACAGTTGAGAAACACACCAAATGAAGCAACTGATGCTCGGCTCTTGTGGTACATGATAATAGCCTGTGCAGATTTCACCCAATTGTTCTCCTTTCTGAAGGGTATGGATTGGCAAGGGGGTTGCTCTGCTTTCAAAACTTCTTGCAGTAACACTTCTGCAAAATAAAAAGATGGTCCACACATTTTCTAATTTTGGGAATTCAGGATTTATAGTTCTCTGGCCATTATTTTTGCTATGTCCTTCATGTCAGTTGGCTCATGCCAGTGGTTTGTACTGAGCTTTGATCTAAGAGGGTAGTGCAACACATGTACTGCTTTCAAGTAAATGGCTCTTTATTGCATTTTTCTTAATAGCTCTGTACCTGCACTTCAAGTTGACAGCACCCTCCCCTGCAAAAAGGGCTACTTCCTGTCTGTAACTTATAAAGTGAAGTTTGAGCTAGATCTCAGTCCAATCCCTGAGCTGTCTCCATGCCCTGGATGGCACATAAAGCTTTACATCCATGTGTCCACCACATGCAACACCACCTTGGGCACAAAAAATTCACAAACTGAGTTGCCTTTGCAGATTTCAGGTGGAACTTATCTAAAAAAGCTCCTATGAATGACATATTCTTCTTGTGAGACCTCACCTGGAGTATTGTGTGCAGTTCTGGGGTCCTCAACATAAAAAAGACATGGAGCTCTTGGAACAAGTGCAGAGGAGGGCCACGAGGATGATGAGGGAACTGGAGAATCTCCTGTATGGCAGAGAAAGTTGGGTCTGTTCAGCCTGGAGAAGAGAAGACTGTGTGGTGACCTCGTAGCAGCCTTCCAGTATCTGAAGGGGGCCTATAGGGCTGCTGGGGAGGGACTCTTCATTAGGGACTGCAGTGACAGGACAAGGGGTAACGGGTTCAAACTTAAACAGGGGAAGTTTAGATTGGATATAAGGAAGAAATTCTTTCCTGTGAGGGTGGTGAGATGCTGGAATGGGTTGGCCAAGGAAGTTGTGAGTGCTCCATCCCTGGCAGTGTTCAAGACCAGATTGGATGAAGCCTTGGGAGGCATGGTTTAGTGTGGGGTGTCCCTGTTTATGACAGGGGGGTTGGAACTAAATGATCTTAAGGTCCTTTCCAACCCTAACTATTCTATGATTCTATATAACCGATATCAGCCATGTGATGGCATTGCAAGTACCGATGGGAGCATGTGGTGGACATGAAGAATATTGTTTGACTGGTCCACCAGCACTGGAGGTAGGTGATACAGTACTAGTCTAAATCATTGTCTGAGCACAGGCTTTCATCCAAAAAGTAGCTCATTGTGCAGCAGCAGCTAGAAGGCCAACAAAATACTAGGCTACATCAAGAGTATTGAGAAAAAAAAAAAGACAACATCTCAATGCTGCAAAAAAACCCTGGTATAGCCATATCCTGAGATGCATGTGGAAGGAGGTATATTTCTAGTGTTCAACTCAATAAAAATACAGAAGAAGAAATTAAAAGATCAAGAGGATCTGCCTTATGAGAACAGAACAAAAAGGCCAGGACATACAAGAAGAAACTAAAAAGGCAAGGAAGAGATTATTAGTCTCTTAATTTTTGGAGAGGAGAAAGCTGGATGGGTATGATCAAAGCCATGAAAATAGTAGATAAGATCATGTAGAACTGTTATTCACAATCTTTGAATTACAGACGGGTTTTAAACCAATAGGAGCTTGATTTAAAACATGTAAATGAAAGTACTTCTTTCCAGTGGGTAATGAACTTCTGCAATTTACAGACATAAGAGTTCGTGGATGCAGATCATATCTGCGGTTTCAAAAAGGTATTAGACATCTTATGCACAATGGGTCCTTAAACTGATAACAAAGGGAGACAAAAGACATGTACTTTCTAACATCCCTGACATACCAGCTGGGGTGGTGGGGAGTACAAGCAGAAGGGACAGCAGAAAGTGGTGGTGCTTGTGTGCTGCTGGAACAGCATCTCCTGTTGTTAATGGAGACCAAACAGTGAGATAGATGGACCCCTGGTCTGACCAAGACAGACATTTATTCTGGTCTTACATTCTTATGTTCTTATATTCACTCTGCCATGAATACAGCTATGTGCTAGGCAATTCATATTCTGTTGACTTCAACTACTTTGTTACAAATGATCCAAAAAAGACAGTCTTGACTAACAACGATTATGCTAAGGTGAAATCGGAATTCTTTTCCAATTCACCAACTAAAATAAAAATGCAGTTCATCAAAAAGTGAGTTAAAAAAGAAAACAGTATGTCCTGGGTTCAGCAGTTGCAGTCAGTTTTTCTTCTCTTTAGTAGCTGGTGTTTTGACTTAGCCTGGGAACAAGGCTGATAAGGCCGATGTTTTTGGTTGCTGCTGAGCGATGTTTGCCCTGACCAAGGACTTTGTGAGCCTCATGCTCTGCCGGGGAGAAGGGGGGGGCGGGAGAAAGGAGGGACAGAACCCAAACTGACCAAAGAGGTATTCCATACCATAGCATGTCATGCCCAGGAGGTAACTGGGAGTTACACAGAAGGAGGGGGAACTTCCCGGTCGGGCTCGTTTTCGGAGGGTGGTATCGCACCCTCTTCCCTTGTTTACTTTGTCGTTGTTATTATTGTTGGTGATAGCAGTAGTGATTTGTGTTGTACTTTGGTTACTGGACTGTTGTTATCTGACCAGTGGGAGTTCTTTGGCCCATCTTCCCTCCCACTCCTCCGGGAGCGGAAAGGGGGG
>NDXB01005729.1:13803-33281 GCA_002631895.1 Agapornis roseicollis | reverse complement strand
ATAAAAAATAATTTTTGAAAACATTTTTTTTGGTTTTTTTTTTTTTTTTTTGGGGGGGAAGTATTTGGCACTACTCTTTCCTGACTGCTAGAGAAAATGAGGTCTGCACAGTCAGAACAGTTTTCAAAGCACCATTTCTCCATTTGAAGGCAGGACTCCTCTAGGAGTGTTTGAACCATCCCAGGAGCCCAGAGCAGCACTTTATTATCCTCCTTCTGCTCCCAGTTGTGTTATCTCAATAAAGTACCTAGCACAAACCCCTGCCCATAGTTCTGGCCCTACAGAATGCAGCCAGTTTCACCAGTGACCCAAGAGAGCCAAAATTTTAAATCTTAACTAGATCTGAATTCCACTCCTGCACTCTGGACTCATTTCTAATACATAAACCACAGTAGTTCTCATCCTGCAAGACTTAAACCTGGCACTTTTAATGTGGTGTAACCGAGCTTAATATGACACTGCAAAGATACTGAGCAAACCAGGACAAACTAGCTAAGCTAAATGCAAAAGTCTCTCTCTAGAGAGTCAACCCAGAATGATTTCAGTAGAACAAAAGATTTTGGTCAGATTGCTTTCACACAGAAGGAGTGGTGGTACACTGTTCATTTTACTGGTGCTAAATGTGCCTTTTATGTTCAAGATCTTAAGTAACACACATTTAACCACCTGACATATTTAGAGGAAAACAAATTTCCTTTCTGCACACCAGATGAAAGTTATAGATGTGAGGGCACAAAGCAACAACATCTATAAATCTAGTATTTCATCAACCTATTTCAGGCTATACAATTAGAAAAGTTATCAGTTAGATCACAACTCATGATACATACCTGCTGAAGTGTCCCCTTTGGGAAGATCAATACAGCTAGCTCATCACAAGAGTAAAAGATGTACATCATTTAAATTACACTACACTCCCAGATGATGAGCTAGGTTATCTGGAAGAAATTGCACTGCGCATGGAACTGATATCAGGCCCGAGGGAGTGCTAGGATTTACGTTGCACGTTTTTTTGAATGCACTATGAAGGAGATCACTGTGATCATTTTAATGGAGCTGATTATTCTCATGATCCATACCCAATAGATGAGACTTTTTACAAGTGGGAAAAAGTGGAATGTGGATACATATTGATTAGAGTATGTCAAGCAGTCAGTAGAAAATATTTACTGATAGCTATTTCTTCTTCAGTGCATGTGACACCCACCTCAGGGGAGCAGAACCAATGACTCTGAAACCAGGCTGGATTCATCCTATCTTAACCTACACCTGAGTTTTTCATCCCCATGCTTTTTACAGTAAGAAGAGAAAACTTGGTAATTTCAAGTACAAATCAAATTATTTCCTTTATACACCTACCTTTAAGAGAAGTCATGATGTACCGTCTGTTTCTCTCATCACTTAAAAAACCTAGCTGAATACATAATGCCAGATGTAGGCACCTGAGTTTTGCCAGGTGAATTCCACTCTGGTATTTAGAGTTTTGAACTCCCTCCTGAGTTCAAGTTTCTCTTTTTGTGAATCAGAGTGCAACTATGTTATGGTTATTTCATGCACAAACAGGAGCGTATTTGGTGGAAGAGTCCTTGGGCTTTCACCTTTCAACTGTCCTTCAACACTGTGAACACAGTCCCATGCCACGTGATGCAGTGTGGGCTACATATGCCCTGTTTAATTCCTACCTTTGTTTTTCCTGCATTAGAACTTAGTGAGTAATAAACTTGTTCAAGAAATGAGACATATGACTTCTACACATGTTTCAGTTGGAGGAAGCAACACCAAATCCAGAGTTGTTTTCCCCTGGGAGAAAAATGTAATTAATACTTTGGGAATGCTCCTCCTTCCTGTTTAAGTTGGGCATACATCCAGGAGTATAAGAACATGTAGGTCTGAAAGGAGAAAAAATAAATTGGAAAGCTGGTGTCCAGTCTTGGTCTTCAAGTACTCAGCTGAGTAAAACTGCTGATTAGAAAAAGGCTGATTATGCTAACAGAATGATTTATGTCAAGTTCAAGGGTATCTCTAAAATAAGGTGAATTTTTGTTTTTCTAACTCATTATCTTAGTCTGCATTTCTCAAGATTAATCCATATCTATTAACATGGGTAAAATTAAGCAAGAAACTCTACTTTCTAAAACATAATACTGCAAAGAAAGTACTGCTGCAGGGAATGATGTTGCTGGCATTCCAGCTAACCAAGGGTTTGGCAGTATAGGAACATGGTATAATCAGTGCTTTCAAGAGCCATAGTTCCAACTATAATGCAAAACATATGATAGTTCCCTTTAACTAGTGCTGCAGGTAGAAAATTAAGACTGTACTGTCTTGGCAGATGTGTTTTCCTCTGTTTCTGTGTAGTCAGTGCAGTCTTATTTCTCTAAATGTGCTTCAATCATCCATTTTAATTATCTCCTTTAATAACTAAATATGAATGAGAGATTTCAATATTTAAAAAAAAAAAAAGAAATTAAACTTTAATGGTGCTAGGAGGGCTAAATAATCTCAATCTAGGATCTAGCTTAGTATCCATCCTTCAGCAGTGAGCAATAGCAGATGCTGATGCACATGAACAGGGCAAACATGTTGTGACACTGATCAAATACTCTGAAGCCTGTAGCTGAAAGGTTTCTTGAGCCAAAGATGTTATGTTTGCTTATGAGAGTGAAGGCAACAGAAGAGTGAAGAAGTATCAGGCCTCTACTTACCTGCAATGATTTTGTTTCTAAAATTCTATGTTCTAAAGGAAAAAATGAAGGGAAAAATCCAGCTTGATATGGCTTTACATTTCCTAAAGACTTTGTAAAAACATGTTGCTCCTCTTCATCCTCCCACCACCTGGCCCTGCTCTAGGATCTGGGTTCATGAGCATAAGAATTTCCAAATTTATGAGTCTAACAGCCAGCACCATAAACCTTTTACTCACGAGTGAGCAAATACAACTCTTCACAATGCGCAGCTTCCCTTGTATCCGTGGAGTAACAGCTAGCAGTAGTAAGCTGATTTCTTCTATAGCAACCTGAAGTATGGCTATATTACCTATGCCGCATTGCCAGGACTGAATTTACATTCCTTGTTCATGATATTGCCAGAGGTCCTCGCTGCTGAGGTAGCTATGTGCTCATTTTATTGTCACAAATGCTGTTGACTGATCCTGTTTAATCTGTGCATCTTGTGTGTGTGAAAGTATCATTCAAACTAGACATTCCCACATGGGAAGGTTCAAGTGGTTTATATTTATAATGTCAGTGGGATTATCTTTAAAGTAATTTGCAACTTTTCTGCTTATCAAGTTTTAGTTATTGCAGAGACAAACACAGAAACAACAGTTTTTAAATAATAAATAGGTACTTGAAATAGTTTCCAGAAGAGCCTGGTTATTGAACTCCACCCAGGCAGTCTAGTTGGGATTTGTTTTAACTTACAAATTTTAGAAGAAAAAAAGGATCTCTCTTCTCTTAGCAGTGGCTTTGAAATTACCCTTCCAAAAATTCAGTTTTAAGCACAAACTTCTCCAGGAGCTTTCTGAGAGAGCTGCTCTCTCCTCTGCTGGGAGGCAGCCTATTTCAAAACTGAATAAAGAAACACAAAATTCTTTGAAAGTAAAGTCTTTGGAGTTCAGTTCAGTTCCACTAATACAGTGAAGATACCAGCATCTCAGTTGTAAATGCAAAGGACCCTAGAGTTAACCGAGCTGTTTACTATATGTAAAACACCTCAGTAAAAGCTGCAAGAAGGAAACTGACAAAATAGGTATAGAGCTAGAAAAAAAAATATGAAAGTAAATATGGATATAAGAAAAAGATTGTGATTATCAGTAGAGTATAAGGATTTCAGAAGTGATAGAAGTACCAATTACATGCAAGAGAGATTGGTTACATTTGAATGAGGAAAACAGCCAAGGTCAGAGATGTAATACATGAAGTTGGCAACCTCCACCCAGGACACCCACCACTACCCCTCTCTGGCATCCATTCATCCATCCCTATGTGTCAGTCATTTCCCTCGTGGACAACACTGCCTGTTCCATGGGAGGATGGAGTGAGGAAGAGAAGAGTGTAGTCATGGCCTTTGCAGCTGATCCCTGGGGTAGCAGCAGGAGGAGAAGGAGGAGGAGGAGGAGCGTGTTCACTTGCTCCCAGCTGATGTCCCTGCACAAAGCTCTTCTTTCCTCATTGAGGCCTTTGTTAAATCTATGTTACATTGTATTAGCTGGTGCTAATTAGACAACTGCTAGGAGTGGCCTGAATCCCTTTTCATTTTCCCAAGATCTGGCTATTTGCAGCAGTACTACCCCTGTAAGTAGCATGCACTATAAATGTGTGATGCCTGTTAGTCCTATTTCCAATTGCAACAGATGTTTTAAGGCCCCGACTATGGAACAACTCATGGTTCGCTGCCAGACAGACAGCATCTGTGCAAAGGCAGTCAGGAGGCATGGAGACCACTGGGTCAGATCTTGCCCGTTCACACTGCAGGTAAGAGCCCTACTGAATGTGTGAGTGTACGCACGTTACTGTGTCTAACTTGCAAGATAAACTGACAGTTTTTGTTCCCCTGGCAGACCCTATGTTTCATAATAAATCTAGTACAAGTGCTTTTGTCAATGTAAACTGTATGTGAATTTGACATCAAGCATGCTCTAAAAAAGCAGTTCAGAGCCTGTGAAGTGGTTTTGACATACACACAGAGAAAGAACTTGAGGCACATAAATGCAGAGCTGCCTGTCCCACGAATGAGAGATGGTTAGAAGTGGAAAAGTGTAACAGCCCTTTACAAACAATGTAGAAATCCCCCAACAGCACCTGTAACCAGTTGTCATGTTTTTTAAAAAACCCTGTAATTGTTGAGAGAGAGGAGTGGCAGCAATTTGCAGTTCAGCAGAGAACTCTTAGGTGCTGTGGTGTTCTGCAGGAGCAGTTAATGAGAAGATGGAGTAGGAAATTACCACTGAGATGAATCTCTGTTTTTAGGATGAGTAAACCAAAAAACAGAAGAGATGCTCATAAAAGAAAGAGGAGGCACAGAGATCTGTTCACTGCTTGTAGGGGCTATCACAGATTTAACTAAACAGCTGAAGCTTCTTAAATCGCTGCTGAATTTCAGCACAGATTTCAAAGGGTGAGACATTCTCCCAACTGCTGGGCACTACAACAGGTGGCACACTGCATCTCTGGCCAGCAGCTCCTTGTTGTCCCAGGTGATGATTTTAGTGTGATAAGCTGCAGCAGCTCACCAAGAAGGAAGCTAGGGGTATTTACCTACACCTTGTGAATGATGTTTAAAACCCAGGATGTTCTCAACGTGTCTACCTCCAGCTGAAATCTCCATTTGGCTTGCAGAGCTCAGTTTTGTTCCTCCACTCTCTTGTGACCTCAATCAAAATTCTGCACTGACAGTGGACAGTAGCACAGGGAGCTGACAGAGGAGCCTTAAGTGTTGAAAAAGCAAACCAAACAAAAACATTGCAATCATCCATTGCAGGGCAGTTTTTCAGTTCTGAGCTCTAAGCAAGATGCAACTAGATCTCAGAATAGTGGACTGAAGACTTTGATCATATATCAGAAGGCTGTGGATTTATTACAGATTGTCATTGTATTGGAGCATGCCTCTACTGCTTAATGAAGGATGGTGCAGAGCTCTCTAAGCTGCTGGAGATGTTTTCAATAAGTCCATACAGTGCATTATTAGCCCATCATTGTGCCTGAGATAATCATAGAATCATAGAATAGTTAGGGTTGGAAAGGACCTTAAGATCATCTAGTTCCAATCCCCCTGCCATAAGCAGGGACACCTCACACTAAACCATGCTACCCAACCTGGCCTTGAACACCACCAGGGATGGAGCACTCACAACTTCCTTGGCCAACCCATTCCAGTGCTTCACCACCCTAACAGTAAAGAATTTCTTCCTTATATTCAATCTAAACTTCCCCTGTTTAAGTTTGAACCCGTTACTCTTTGTCCTGTTTTGTAAAAGGGGCTTGTTTTCTAAAATATTTTGTAATACTGGCTACTGCTGCTGAAGTTGTTGAATTGCAGTTCAACTGCAATTGAAGTGCTGAATTGAATGCTGTTAGTGCTTTGGACATGCTCTGCACATGTCCGTGCAAAGGTCTTTGATTCTTGGGAAAATTGATCAGCTCAGACACACCCTGACCCTATCTGCTTCACAACTAGAAAATCAGGGTGATGTACCCCACTCCCCACTACCTCTGATTCTGGGACTAGCACAGGAAAAGTGAGTACAGATCCACCTGGGTGTGACAGAGCAGTCACAACTTGGGGCAAGTTGGAGGAGGAAGACTCAGTCCTCTTTAAAAGCCTGATCTTACTGGAGTAACTGCCAAGCGCTAACTGCTGCAGCTGCAGAGCAGGTCATACTTCATTTTCATACTCCAGAAGTTCAGGCACTATAACATTCAGTGATCATTCTGAACAGCACATTAGTCTTAGAGCCAGCAAAGGGTTAACTTTAACTTTGTTGAAACCCAGAAGGTTTTAGTGAACTTCAGTGAAGGCAGGATTCACCTTGTGATATATAGCGGCTTTCAGACTAGAAACAGTTTTTAGGTCCTTGCAAATGTCAGTATTATTCTTTCCAAGTGACTCTGAAGCACACTACACTGCTCTTGAAGCATAAGAAATGGGAGCATCCTTGGAGCAGGATTAAGCATACCCTGCCCCATGTTTATCAGCTCCATAGCCCACTGAGTATGGGCTGCAAAGTCATAGTTTAGATGTGTATTGACGCCACTCACCTCTCAGATGGTTCTTACCTCAGGTTGTGACATTGTCCGATTCGCATTTCTGGAGACAATTTTATGTGAGCTCTGTGGTTAAATTTTAATCCTGAGCCAATTTGCTGCATCCAATACCCTGTAATCTCCATCAAGCCTTCTGTCCATCTGCAATGACACTGTCAGGCAGACAAGAAAGATTCATGTTGTCTCCTGGAAGGGTCTGGCACAGCCATCTGCAGAGCAGTGGGAGGCTGTAGGCAGAATTCAAACTGGGCAGAATTCAGGCTACTGGAAAAGACACTATGGATACACATTGCTGGGCTTCTGAAAGCCTCAGCTTCAAGCCTCTCCAAGGAAGCATCTGGTACAGTACGGGCAAATGCAGTCAAATAAAGCAAAGCTGTGGCTGTCTTCCAGACTATTGGACCATAGCGGATTCAGCCCAAACTGTGATCACGTACAGCCTCCCCTGTATAAAGAAGACCCTGGCCTGTGACAAGGTGCCAGCTGTATTTGGCAGCTGTTGACATCACGTGTACTACGGATGAGTTTGAAGTTGCAGTTGGCCATAGACCTGCAGGTAACTGGGGGTGCAGCCTTACAGACTGTGAGGCAAAAGGCAGCCCAGGTGTGAAGAGGTTGATTTCTACTTTCATGTATTTCTGGCCCATAAGTCTTTGGTGGGGTTTTTTTTCTGGTCTGCTTTGGTGCACGAGACAGTTCAGTCTTCTGCTAGGGAAGAAATTTGACTTTAATGAAATATATAGGTATAAGCAAAATCTAGATGATACATGTGCCACTGCAGAAGAATCCTTTAGAAAGATTTCAGAAATGGATGCTTCTGAACAATTGTCATTGCCCATTTCAGATCACCATGATCTTCCTGGCCCCTAAAAATGCCCTCTTTAAAAAACATTCGCAGAAGCTATTGCAGCAATGGTCTTGAAGGGAAATTTGGAAAGTGTTGTTAGTTTTCTGTTTGAAACACTTTCTTTATCCAGGATTTAATTATACTAATTAGTATCCAGCTTTAAAAATCCGAAGAAGAGGCAAAGGGATTCAGTCTCCTTCAGAGTGCCATTAGTAAAGATTTTTCCAGATATGGAGGAATACTTATATATCATTATTGCAATTTTCTGATGATACTTCATTTCCAAAACCTCGGATTATTTCAAGCCTAATCAGTTCATCCAAAACTCTGGTAGGTTGATGTTAAGTAGCTGAAATCCTTGAATGGTGTAAATGAGAATAACAGCTGTCATTTCTTGCTTTCACTCTGGTCTTATTTTTCTTTGGGGATTTGAATACATTGAAGTTAAGCCCTCTGTTACTACTTCATTTACATTTTAAATGTCTTTTGGATAGTTTTTCACCCAACTATATGCAATCTCTTACTTAACTGAGAAACAGTAACATTTTTCATGGCATATGATATACCTATATGAAGTGCTTGAAACCTTTAAGAGGTTCAAAGCTGCTGTGAACTAAATGCACAAAGAAGTGGCCAAACGGCAGCACCATTGATAGAGCTGTCTGGATGGAAAGTCAGTGATGACAGCAGACCTGTGAAACTCGACACTTTGAAGACATTCTGTATTGGGTACATGCCGTAAGGGTTTGGTAGCTAGGGGGCTACCACCTTCTGTGAGAAACTGCTAGAAGCTTTTCCCATGTCCAACAGAGCCAACACCAGCAAGCTCCAAGGTGAGCCTGCCACTGGCCACGGCTAAGCCCATCAGTGACAATGGTAGCATACCTGGGATGACATAGTTAAGAGAGAGCTGTGGTCCTATGGAAAGCCTCCACTGGAACAGCCTCCTGGTAGGACCTGTGGCCTCATGGAGAGAGGAAGGAGCCCATGCTGGAGCAGGTTTGCTTGCAGGACTTGTAACCCCGCAGGGGACCCACACTAGAGCAGTCTGTTCCTGAAGGACTGCACCCATGGAAGGGACCCACACTGGAGCAGTCTGTTCCTGAAGGACTGCATCCATGGAAGGGACCCACAATGGAGCAGTTCATGAAGAACTGAAACCCATGAGAAGGACTCATTTTGAAGTTCACTGAGAACTGTCTCCTGCTGGAGCAGGGGAAGTATAATGAGTCCTCCCCCTGAGAAGGAAAGAGCAGCAGAGATGGGTCCATGTGAGGAACTAACTGCAACCCCCATTCCCTGCCTCTCTGTGACCAGCATTGCTGAGTCTTAGGTATAAAATCCATTAGTTAGTTGGTGTCAATAGGAAATGCATATGTGGTACAATTGAATGAAAAGAAACATTTTCCAAAAGTTCTCATTCAACCCACTAATGATAAAGACATAGATCAACATTTAATCTAAATGCCACTTTTTGTTTGGTGGAAGTATTCAGTACTAATGGCACCTAATGGGGTACATGTTTTTTGGATTGCTGTCCAGAATTTAAGTTTCTCATGTTCATGTAGTTTTAATTTCAGGCACCTAAGGATTACTTGGACCTTTTCCTCTCACTTTATTTGGTTGTACAGGTACAGGAGAGGGATATAACAAGCAAAATCTTTGGAGACAGTCTGGTTCCTAATCTGTTCCACAGCAGTACATCTATGTGTTTAGGACAAGGGCCAAACCACAGATAATCCCATATGTAGAAATGTACCTTAAGCCTCTTAAAAATATTCACCTACCTAACCAGTTTGCTTCCATTCTCAAATCTCTAATGTTTCCCCTGAAGCACTTAACTGCACATGTCATTCCCAGCCTTTTAGGGGCAGGGAGGTTAAGCATTCATTGTCACTGACACACATTCCTGGCATATCTTCTACAAGAAATCCCACAGGTTTAGTCATCTTCTTTGCCCTCCACAGCTACTACTGAGTATGAAATATCTCTCTATAGAAATATCTGTGACTTGTTTGGTCTTTTGAGTAATCCTAAAAGACCCATTATGTGAGTAAGTTCAATACACTTATCTGTTTTGGAATGACACGATAGTTCTCCTGAATATGCTATGTATTATGGGGCTCAGAACATAACTGAGATGCATAAAACAGAACGTAGCAACTCCCAGCAGTCTCAGTAGCCTTTGGTGATAGAGATGCACCTCAAAAGGGCAATTCAGATCCAGCATACATAGAATTGCTCTTTGCAGGTACTTCTTTCTTTCTGTCTGCATTTTACAGAGCTGACAAATTAAAAACAACATCCCCCCCAACCAAACAACAAACAAACAAACAAACCAAAACCAAAACAAACAAACAAACAAAAGATTGTGTCCAGTTTGAGCTAGGAAAGAATCTGGGTCTTATCCACTCTTAATGGAAAGATAATGATCAGTCTGAAGCCTCTGTGTTTCCTGGGATAAATAAATTCCTATATCTGAAAGTCGACAGCATCATACTATAAAAAGTACATAAAAGAGATCAAGAACTGTCTTAAACTCAGTGATAAATAATTGAACATTGGAAGTTTTTGGCTCTAAGTATATTTAGATACAAAAATCTAGGTTTAAACACCTTTAAACATTCAAATCAATATTAATCCTACTTCTTTCCTTGCACTCCTCACCTTGCCCAAGCTCTACCAAAAATTTGAAGCCACTGGTTTGGAGAGAGAAAAATAAGAAAGCAAAAATGAACCCTGAGAAATTTATTATATGGGAAAAAATATCAGATGCAAATAGAAATGAGTTTCAGTGCATATACAGCAGAATACTAGCATTCAGCTGGCTGAGAAATCTGCTAGTGAATACCAGCCTTCAGACAGGAATTTTTTTCCTGTGATTCAGCAGATTCCTTTTTCATTACTTTAAGAAATATTGTAGAGCATGTAAAGGTCTGGATTTAGTACACTAACAGCTTCTGTTGAAAAAAACACCCATTCATGAGTATGATCTATAGGATGAATGGAAAGACCTTTTGTC
Source organism: Agapornis roseicollis (assembly GCA_002631895.1). Taxonomy (NCBI): domain Eukaryota; kingdom Metazoa; phylum Chordata; class Aves; order Psittaciformes; family Psittacidae; genus Agapornis; species Agapornis roseicollis. The sequence continues at coordinate 22,648 of NDXB01005729.1, read as the reverse complement.
ACAATAATTATTACCCTTGGCCCTTCACTACTTGTCTTCCAGGAGGTGAAACTGGTACATGGTAAGGTTTACAGCAAGAAATCTACTGACTTTAAAGTGCTGAAATGTTGCTATTGAAGAACAGAAGAAAACAAAACCAAGCAAAGCAAAGCAAACCTACCGTATTGACACTAAAGGCAAACAGTCAAAATCACAAAACTCCAGCAGCTATCTGTTGTTTCAGGATCTGTTTCCTGCATTATGCCCATAATGTTTTGCAAGATATATTTCAACACCCTCAAAGATTAAATTTCAGTATCACACACAAGAATGAAAGTGGTAGAATTAGATCTTAAAAGGAAATATTTTGTCTCTGATTACAAGCAAGGGAGCAAACTCTAAAAACAGAAACAGAATTAATTTTCTCCTTCCAATTTCTATACTGCCTCTGCAATGAATGAGGTTTTACCCTAACCAGTACATAAGTGAGATTAAAGGGAAGATACATATTAATGGAGAGATTTTACCTTACCTATTTCCAGGCTCAGCTCAGTAGAGCAGTACAAATGGTGGTGAGCCACGGTGCAATTAAAGACATGATCAGAGAGGCAGCTGCTAAGACATGAGGTACATGAGATCTCGCATGTACCTTTCTATAACGTCTGAAGGAGTGACCTGGGCTCTGAGAGAAAGTGGTACACAGTCACAAAATAAGGTCTAATTTGATAAAAACAAAGGAGCATCAATCACAGATGTTTTTTCAGATGTCTCAAATAATGTCAGTTTTACAATTTTATCACACATAAACAGACTATTAGCTATGGTATTGATGCAAAAACTTGTGCTTTAGTGGCATACAATAAAAGCAAATCTCTTTCTTCCTATCTTTCATGATGTTCATAAAATGGTGATTTAGAGCTTCTATTTAAAGACACATAACAGATCCAGTAAACGCATGAGCATAACCTGAGGGACTTTGTCTTCCTTTCCTCCCTAATTGGGTTTTGTTTTGGTTTTTTGCCCCAGTCCAAAATTAGATTGTTAAGTCTTCAAAGCAGGGACCCTGAACTCAATTATCCTCTCATTTTCTTCAGTCAAAGTCACTGGATTTTCACTAACAGTAAACTTGCAAAAGTGGGTGAAGAATCAGACTTGCTTTACTATGTGTCCCCAGAGAAATCCAAATTATACAGGAGTGTGATGCAGTCACCAAGAAAATGTTGTATGCTTATGTGGGTTGCTCCACTTTCCCTGTTGTAATTTCTTTCATTATCACATGACTACAAAAATGCTGCCCTTTGCTATTCTAAGGTTTCTTCGACTTCTTAAGATGCAATCACAGTATGACATATGGCTTTACTATGGTCAGTTGTAATTCTGGCAAAAGTATTTCTCATTCCAAACGTGTTGGCCTCCTCCCTATCCTACAACTACAAAAAGACTTAGGTCCTCAAATTAAAAATTCAACTTTAAAAAGAAACCAAACAAACCAACCTTCTTAAAATGCTGCTTCCAGGAGAACCAGATTGACACGTCAAAGAGAGCTATATGGCTATAACTCCCAAGCAAAGGGAAGACCTTCTCAAAGTTGCATCATTAGGCACCTGACCAACTGTGTCAAGAAGGGCTTAGCCTGCAACCCTTCTTTCTGCATCTCTTTTGTGTTAGTTTACAGCTGCTGCTATGCCTAAATCCTAGACTAATGCTTATGGCTTTTCCTCTTTAGCATATATACCTTCCCATGCACTATGTGGAGGACTCCCCACTTCCTTCCATTTCTGGATGCAGCCACAGTAGTTACTGGGATTTGGAGTCTTCTCAATCCCCAAGAATGGTGCTGGAAATTAGGAAGAGTATTCTGTTTTGAAGAGGTGAAAGTCATGGGATAAAAATGCAGCAGAAACCTCTGTCCAAGCCAGTGTCAGGGTGACAATGCGCATATCAGACACATTTGAATGGCAAGAGAGTGAATATCAAAGGTAATTCTGGAAATCTGAGGAAAGCCTGTTTCACTAAGTCAAAGGGCATACAGAGGAAGTGAATGCTTATTTAGCTTGCTTTACCTTTCATCCTTGTAAAATTTCCTTTAATTATGCATACATGTACAGGGGTATGCAGACACAGCTATAGAAACAAACTCCTAACTGATCCCCCAAAATCACTTGATCATTCTGATGTTCTGTTTATAAATGGCATAGGTTACCTCTATAATTACCTTTATAGTTACCTTTTATTACCTTTATAATTTATTAGCCCTTTTATACATTGAACCTAATATATGAGGTAATGCTTTATAATGAGTTTCATTTGTTTAAAAGGTGCTGCAGTATTTTAAATAGAAGTTGTATTCACATAAGGTGTCTTAAAATGAGAACTATTTCTGTCTAACAATAATAACCAGGTACAAGAACTGTCAGTCTCAAACATAGTGAATAAAAAATAGTTAAAATAAAATTTTACCTCTACCCAACAGTACTCCAGCCATATTTATAGATTTTATTGTTGCAATAAAATTTGAGGAGGAGAGGCAGACTGATTGATCTTTGTTACGCCTATTAGTTCTACACTGGGTTTTGTAAGATATCCAGACAAGTGAAATAATTAAAACAAAAATACTCTTAATAACATGAAGAAAATATGCTGAATATAGTATTTTGAATCTCCTTCAGTTATTGCAAATCATAATGATAAAATAGGAACACTTACAAAGAGGTTTGTTTGCTTTTATTAGGCTGGAAATGTCCCTTTCACATTCTAATCTAAAACTGAATTATACACACTCTCTCAAGTCTTGGAAAACTGAGATGAATTTTAAGGAAGTAGTTGATGTCAAACAACATTTATTCTGTATTTCTTTTGAAAAAGTGGTAGGACTGGCAGTTTGCTTTGGATTTTACTTCAGTGTTATTGTGAGTTTATGGGTAAAAACTAGGTCAGTAACTCTGCTTCATTATAGATTTTGTTTCTTGATATTTACCTGTACTTTGAAAGAACAGAGAAAATACCACTTTACTCCAAGTGCATGAATCATACCTGTATGATAATGTCTGATTAATGGTAGAGGTGATCACCCCGCTACTCTGCTCTCATGAGACCTCAGCTGGAGTACTATGTGCTGTTCTGGTGTCCTCAACATAAGAAAGACATGGAACTGTTGGAACAAGTCCAGAAGGCCACAAATATGACCAAGGGGCTGGAGCACCTCCTGTATGAAGATAGGTTGAGAAAGTTGGGGCTGTTCAGGCTGTGTGAAGGCCTCATAGCAGCCTCTCAGTATCTGAAGGGGTCCTACAGGTATGCTGGGGAGGGACTCTTCATTGGGGATGTGGTGATAGGACAAGGGGTAATGGGTTAAAACTTAAACAGGGGAAGTTTAGATTGGATATAAGGAGGAAGTTCTTTACTGTAAGGGTGGTGAGGCACTGGAACAGGTTGCTCAAAGAAGTGAATGCTCCATCCTGGCAGTGTTCAAGGTCAGATTGAACAGAGCCTTGGGTGACATGGTCTAGTGTGAGGTGTCCCTGCCCAAGGCACAGTGGTTGGAACTAGATGATCTTAAGGTCCTTTCCAACCCTAACTATTCTATGATTCTATGAAGAATAATAGATACAAAATTAAACTTTGGAGTAACAGTGACCTACAAAAGAAAAAACCCTAAAAAACCCAACACAACAGAAAGATCAGACCTGCTCTAGGGATGAATAGTGCTTGTTTAAAGTTACTAACAGAGGTTCCAGAGATAAAAAGAAGAAGGGTTTTCATAGCAACTTATTAGATACTGCCTGCTATGTGTACAGAAAGAATGACAATGGCCTCAGGTACTGTAAATTAGGCCAACACAGAATTAAGAAAATGAACCAAGTTCAAAAGTAGGAGGGAGAGTAATAAAACCCTTCTGGATTCTAGTGGGACCTGTTAATCAAGGACAGGCAGGCTGCATAGAGATCCCAGTCATTTTTTTCTTATTCATATGACTAATAGGGTATTACTAAGCAATATTTCTAGGAATAAAGAAAGGCTGGAGCTGAAGTTAGAGTGGCCTCATCTTAGATGCTCAGCCTAGTATCTGGCAGGCTGATGCCTAACCCCAGCAAGGAACCACTTCTTCATCAGCATCTGTAGAGTGTTCTCTTCATTTGTGTGGTGTTGTGCAGCTGAAACCAGAGTGGAGGACAGTGACCAAAGTCCTGCTCCTCTCAGACCAAGATCTCATGATTTTCTGCTTTAATAGACAGGAGTGGAATATAAAATGCACATAGTGTTTCATGAGTGAGTGCTGACTCATATGCTACATGCACCTCACATGCTGCATGCACCTGACTGCTGGCTAGGGGTTGGTCCTAGCCTCCCAGCCCTCTGGATTTAAGGTTTTTGCATTGGTGGGCATCTCACAGCTCCATCCCAGCAGTCAGGCTGATGTGCAGTGAAGCAGCACTTTGGCTGACCCTGCAAGGCCTCAGGGTGGTGCAAGACCCAATGAGGAAGATGTTCCTGTGCAAGGTTGTCCATATGTAAGTCTGGAGTCCTGGAAGTCATTCGTTATCTGAGATTTACACCCTCTGAACTAATCTGATTTAGTCCTCACCCCTCTGCAGGTACTTTCTGTCAAAATGACATAGCAGTAACAGTCAATAACATGCACATAAAAGTAACTATAAAAAATGAAAAAGTTTAATAGGGCATTATCCATTAGTTTTTTTGTGATTTTATTTACTGTTTGAAAACCAATGGAAAGTCTTTACACTAGCTGATAACCAGTCAAAATGCAGATTTGACTTTTCACCTGCTTCTTTTCTAAGTGATGCAGCAATGACTCAGGCTGCATGTGAAGGGCAGATTTATAAAAAAACTTTTCTGATAATTTCTACTCCTGATTCTTTTTAAAGAGTATGAGTTTCAAAACATTGCTATTACCCACTAATTTCATGGTCTGTGGCTGAACATAAGGCTGTTAATTCAATTATTTTTTTTTCTGATATTATAAACAGCAAGAGTAATGCTGATTTACATTCTCAGTGTTCAATGAGGACTATGTATTATTACCTACAATATAGGCAATTTATAATACAGGCTATTTATAATATAGTCATTAAGTTATTTAAAGTCTGTCATGCTGGAAAAGAAGAATTAATCCATAGAATATAGAAAGAAAGGGATTACAGTGCTGGAGATCTCAAGAGGAAGAGATTACCGAGGAAAAAGCCACGAGCAGAGTGTGCTCATTCTCTAAGGAAATATCACTTGTAGGCAAGTAACAAGGAGAATGCAGTATGTCTGCATGTACTATCAAGATTTTAACAAAAAAAAAAAAATTATGTGGCCAATCAAACACTAGCAAGTCATCGCATTGTAAGATATTTATAACAGAATACACTTTTCACATAATAATACATGGGAATTAATTCACAAAGTAATGAAGATCTCTTATATCTACTTATGCTTGTTCTGGCAGATACCTATTTCACATTATGTTCAGATGAACAAGAAAGTACCTTCATAATTGCAGTTAGGAAAATCTTTTGAAAGATGTAAAATCAATAGCTGTCCTGAAATTGGTACCGGAAGAGAAATATTTTGCAGAGTGATTAAACTTACAATTCACTGGGAACCATGCACTGTCATAGCACTTGATTTTACAAGAAACTGAACATTTTCCCTCTGCTCCAGCAGACCACTCATGCATGGATAACAGATAAAGTCCCTGGGACAGCACTGACACTATTCATATGCTCACGTTTAAACTGGTCCTTACACACTTCAGGTTTTGAACCAGGATGCACAGCAAGATACAAGAACAAGCCTTTAATGAAGATTGATTAACCATCCAGACCTGAATTCGGCAGTCCTCAAGGTCAAGAAAAGTTCTGCCTCTTCACAGTCTGTGACTCATGCTGCTTAAGGCACCTAGGTTGCATATTTAAATTATGATTATCTCACAGTCCCTACACAGGCAAAATGTTCTTTGGTATTCCTATTGAAGCAGATGGATAAATTCTACAGATTAGATTCTGGACTCTTGATAATAGGTTAATCCTCTTCCTTTAATTCTGTACCTCAAGCATTTAGGTTGACAGTGTGTATCACTGACAAAGGTATCTTTGCTGCCATCGGCAGATCTAGCAACATTCATGTGCTTGTGATGAGAAAGGGAGGACAGGAAGAACCTGAGGTGCCTAGGCATAGGGCTTATATCTTCATTTTATCCCTAACTTTTATCTCAGAGACTCCCACTGTGTTGGCTGCTTTAACAGCAGTGAAGGCAGGAATACGTCAGAAAAGTTATGACAAGGCAGACAGATCTACTATCTATCTTTCATGGAAAAAAACAAGGGCTGGAAAGCAGCAATTAATTCAGGATTTGCCTATTGGAAAGCAGGGATTCAGGGATGCAGGAAGCTGTTTCCACTAACATGGGGCAAACCCTCTGCTCTCTTCCAGCCAGAGAAGTAAGTTCTTTCTCTCTCCCTCTGTCAACTTCTTCAGGTGGCTGAAAATGAGTAGAGAGATTAAGATGTTCTCTCTGCTGTGGAGTGTCCTCACTGCACTGCTAATGCCTGATCACTGGCTTCATGAAAACTAGAGCTTGTTCAGCTAAATTAATACCTTTTTTATAATAGGGAAGCCTGGTCAGTAAAGAGAACAGCATTGATCTAACATCAGAGGAGAAAAAATATTTGACATGATGTTATACATTTTTATTAAGAAACCAAAACAACAGAAAAAAAATCACATGGTAAATGGATTAAAATCTAGTGAGCTGATAGATCTCAAAAGATAATTATAAATTAACAATTTTTGAGTGTGTGTGCTTCCTGGGATCCCTCCAGGCAGCAGGGTTTCATTCTGAGGTGTGTAACACTACTCTCAGTGAGCTGGGAAGAAATATAACATCATGTAGGTAAGATTTGCAGATCACAGGATTAAGGATGGGAAAGAGTGAACAGGCTCTGTCACTGATGAAGAGAATGATGTTAAGCAGTGGTCAGGTGAAATACAAAGCAGGAGGGATAAATACAAACTCATTCAAGAATGAAAAATTTAGATTATACATACAGGTTGGGGGGGTATAACATAGCACTCTGAAAAGAATTTGGGGATCACACAGAACAATCTTAGAATCATAGAACCATATAACAGTTAGGGTTGGAAAGGACCTTAAGATCATCAAGTTCCAACCCCCCTGCCATGGGCAGGGATACCTCACACTAAACCATGCCACCCAAGGCTTTGCCCAACCTGGCCTCGAACACTGCCAGGGATGAAGCATTCACAGCTTCCCTGGTACACTTAATATAAAAAAACTAGGTTGACACTGTCCAAAGGACTAAAACAATCCCAGGATACATAAGCAAAGGAAATTTCCAATGTGTGGATAGAAAATTATGTTTCCAGATGTAGTGGGAATCTGCTTCCTACTCTACATGACCTGGAGCTTTTGAAAAATTAGAGTTCAGGGAGGAGCCATGACAAAGGTTGATTGAAGGGTAGGAATCTCTGCTTTATAATGCACTCAATTTTGCTTACCAAAGAGAGGTTCAAGGATGGATAATCAGTTTATGAGAATCTATGCAGGGAAGAAAACAAGGACAAAATTCTCTGACTCACAGACAAGCTACAAATTTTTAACTTTTAAAGCCTCTGCTGAATTCAACTTTGCCCAAGCTACACGAAAGGTCAGAATATGAGATCTTAATGGCTTCTTCTGGCCTTCTAGATTTTGAGGTATATATTCTACGAAATGTTTTACTTCTACAATCTCCTATTTCAGATCCAGTGTTCTGAGAATGTTTCTTCTTCCCTCTGACCTGGAAATTTCATTATCTAAGGAGAAATAGGTTTAGTAAATTGAATTAAATTTCATCCACTGGTGTGGCAAACTTTGCTTCCAAAAGAACAGTAGATGTAAAATGTACTGAATACTTTACAGTGTGCATTTTTTGTCTCCTGACTACCTTGTGCTTTCACAATCCTGTATGTGCAACAAAGCCATAAGGATTAAGGGTATAAGAATAACTGCATTTCCCATTTGACTGACAAACTGAAATATTGGAAAAATCTCCTCATCAAAGTTCTAAAGTTAAACCAAGGAAATAAGAAGTATGAAATTTAGAGTAGAATAATTCACTCTCAGATGTTTGATGGAGAAAAAAAAGAGACAATAGGACTAGAATAAAAGGGGGTGGGGGAGAAGGAGAAGGTGTCTAGGTAGAAAATTCTTAATGTTAATAAGCCTGCTTGCCTATCACAGCTCCCAATGTATTTTGCTTTGGGGTGTCTGAAAACCATCCTACTGATGCTGTCCTTGGCTATGGGTGCTTAGATACTCACTTATCCTTAGTGAGAGAATAAGAGAAAGTACATTCCCTGGAGGAGCTAAAAGATGAATTGAAAGGACATCTGCTTCCATAGGCACTCTTTGGAGGACCAGCTGAAGGGTGCACACAGTTAAGCAGCGCAAGCCTTCTAAAAGCACTCTTGTGAGGTGAGCAGGAACCCAGAACAGCCAGAATGAGTATGGAAACATGTGAAACTCAGAATACCTTCAAACGTAGTAGCTAGGATATTGTAAAAAAAAGGATTTCCATCCACTCTCATCAGACTGTCTGAATTCCTTCTCAATGAATAGAAAGAGATAATTTTTGCCTTGACGACATTGTCGAGCCAACATACTGTGTACTGCTTCTATTTAGTGCTGGACATGAAGGGATTTTGGAAGTGCATGTAAAGATATTTTAGAAAATGTAAGAATTAACTGTTTTGACATTTTCACTGTGACCAAAACTTAGCAAACACATTGCGAATTTGTCAAATGACTGCAGCTGTACTAACACTGCTGCTGGTTTTTTCTTTTTTTTTTTTTTTTTTT
>NDXB01005729.1:0-13677 GCA_002631895.1 Agapornis roseicollis | reverse complement strand
AATTGCTTTTTGTTTTTTTTTTTTTTTTTTTTTTTTTTGCCTCCTTTTATTTTTTGTTGAATATAAGATTTATTAAAAAAAAAACCCAAACCCTGGCTTATATCTAGTCACCTTATTAGCAGGGGACCAAGGTTTGCCTGCAAGCAGTGTGATGATGCCCATTTGTCAAGAGCCCAGGTATGAAGGAAAGGGGCTGAAGTGCACCCAGTTCAGCTCTTGCCCCCACATAGAGTCAGTACTGAGCCAGGATGTTAATTTGAATCCAGGACCTCAGGACCTCAGGACCAGTTCATTTGTTTGGTTACCTGCAGCACTGGGCCACACGATGATGGGAGTGTTCAGGGTCTGGAGCACATTCTTCCCCCTCTGGAGTTTAGATGGCTGTGCTCAAGGCCAGCTCACCAATGACTGCTATGCAGCATGGGCTGGAAAAACCTCAAAGAGGGCTCTCTCTTCTTCTCTTGGGAGCTGCTTGGAGCTGAAGCTTTTATGCTTGGTCCCCCTTCAGCAGCACTTCAGCTGCTTTGCAGTCGTAACTGTGCCTCATATTGTGCATTCCTGATCTTGACTCTGATCATGAACCTTTGCATTGTCTTTCTAGCATCACCTTAGACTTGCCTCATCACTGTGGATTTGCTAGATGTTTTGTGTTGCTAGTTTGCGTCTGATAATGGTTGCTGTCACAAGCTTGCTTTACACTTCTAGCTCAGGTGCCATGGGACAGCCCTGGATGGTGACAGCACTGCCTCTGCCTGACTTGCTGTGAATCTGAGCTCCCAGCTCCCCTTCCCCTGCTCAGCAGTCAACCTTTACCTCTCCCTGGCAGACAGTGTTCTTGGCAGAGCTTTTCAGTTTGGTTTTGATTTCTGACTTACTAGCTCAAATTCAACTCATCTCAAAATACCTTGAAATCCCTATTTGAGTTCAATTGCCTTCATAAAATGAATAATATTGAGTTGGCTTCCTCAAGATTGCTGTCCACATCTCAACTGACATTTCCTCTAATCAGTTAGTGCTGGTATTCTCAGAACCGAAATGCAAGTGTGGCTGATGATATGAAATCAATGGAAATACATCTACTTATGTGGAAACAGACCCTCTCACCTCAAGTACTTAATTTCATAGATCTGACATGGGGCACAAAGTCTCAGTAGTGCAAACTCATCTACTCATTTCATCATGCCTCTTACAGGGGCAAAGGGAAGACCCCGGTCTTTCTGCCTCTCAGTCTGTCACTACTTGTCACACAGGGAATTATCTTTCTAAGGACAACAGAGGAAAGAATGAATTAATGAATAAATAAATCTATAGAACTATCTGGCAAAGCTAATACGGAGATATAGTTCATGTAACACATAGCAGGACACTTGGGGGTTTCTCAAGAACATAGGTGCTGTTACACAGATGCCTTGTTTGTGTCAAATTCCATTACATTCTGTTAATTCAAATTTCAGACTAACATGAAGTAGAAAAATTTAAAGATCTGGTGGGCTGAATTTACTCTGCTATGCTTTTAATCCTTGGTGAGTTTAAAACTGTTTACTGTTAATACACTTCTCCCAGGACAGGCAAATAAAGAACTGCCCCAGTGCCCAGTTATCTCTTGGGCATGACAGGAGGTGACTAGCAATTCTCTTAGGTTAAACTATGAAGTATTTGAAGCAGAAGACACTCTTTTTGGTCTTTGTCAAGCACATGGTAATCTGAGGTCCTATGTCATTGTCATGTAAATTAAACATATTAAATTAACATGACTCCCTCTTCATCCATCCAGAATTAAATCTTTATCCACTTCCACAACAGGTACAGAATGAAAACTTTTGCTAAAAAAAAAAAAACCCTATTGATAAAGATAATATTTTTCAGTAAAGCTGAAATTAATCATAAGAATTACAGGTGAATTGAAATAGTTTTATGGAAAAATAAGAGGAAGATAAACGTGTTTAGAAATTAATTCAGTGCAGTTAAAGTGCAGATAAAGAGGAAAGTGAATCCAGATTTAATTTTCTCTTCAAAGGTGAGATTTTCCATATAGAAATAAAAGATCTATCCCTTATGATAACTTTTCTGAAGCAGTGAAATGTAAGAATGAGACCATTAAGTTAGCAATCATATCAGTATACCAGGATCATAACTTTTGTTAGATGCTCTAAGGACTGTGATTTTCCTCAGAAAACCATCCAGATAGATAAATATGATTTTCAGAAGCCATGCAGAAGCTTAGCTTTAGTAGCCCAGTACAGCCATATATACGAGCCAAAACTTCACACACATAGCAAGGATACACAGAGAAGTGTTAGACTCTGAAGTTTACAAATTTGCCAAAGCAAAAAAAGTTTGCTCACTGTTGAGTTTAATCAAAGACAAGAGAGGTAAAATACTTCTTTAGGTAGTGGAGGGTCTGAATAGCCCTGCCTGGTTCTCAGTGGGGCATCTCCCAAGGGGGTTGGTGCAGCCACTGCACAGATTAGGCAGATAAAGAGGACAGAGTGTATGTGGTATACTGATCTCCTTCTGAAGGGATGATCAGCATTGCCCTGAAGCAGTCTTCAAGAAAAATGGACTTGCATAACTGTGTTAGATGGAGTTGTGTGTGATAAAAGGCACCTGCCAAGTCATACACCTGGCTTAGAAGGGCTTGCATGTGAATAAAGAAATTTTCCACAAAGGTCAGATGATTTAAAGGGATCTAAATCGAGAATGTGCTGTTGCTGTCATGGGAATTTGAGGGCTGTATCATCATTCTCCACACTGGAGGTACTGTAATATTTTATTATAAACATGTATGTATTTACACTTAAAGTGAGGTAAAACAACTGAAATCAGATTAAGCTGCTGAAAGGACTATAAGTAAAATTTATCCCAGTTAGTGTGATTTGAGCCTTTGTCCTGCAAAATTCAAAGTAAGTGATTAGGTACAACCCTCTCTAGGAAAGTACTTATATATACATTTGGCTTCCATTCGTGTTAGCAGCTGTTAAGCGAGCATTTAAAACCTAATTCATGGTCAAGAGCATTACTGAATATGAATTGAAAAACTGAGGCTTTAGTTACAGTAACAGCCTTGGGAAGCCCAACTGTGAATTGGGATATACGTCAAAAAATCTCCAGTGAGGGAGAAATTCTTATCATCTTTCTTATGTTAAATAGCAATTTATTCTACCCACTGACTAATTCAAGTGAATATCAAAAATTGGTCTAAATCGCCTAACATACCTGTACTCCAAACTAGGATTTTCCAGGAAACATTTTATAAGACCGAAATTCTTAAGGCTTAAAGCAAATATTGCATATAAGAAGATAATAAATGTTAGAAAGGATCAGAGATTTACAATTGTCATTCCTCAGCATGAAAATACAAAGTTTTTACTTTTCTAAAAAAACTTGATTGTTTCAAAATTTCTTCCAAGCAAACCCCCCTAACTTTTACTCTAATAGAACAAGGCAATTTCCATTGCCTGAATTCAAACTAAACTTAAACACATTTTTTTTCAAAATGAAGCCTGCCATTGAGTAAAGGGTAAATTTATTAAATGTGGGTGTTAGATAATCAGAATTGTAGAATGGGTACAAGCTGTGCTTTTTCATCCTAGACATTTACACCAAATGATTTTAGTTTTCCAGCAAGTGGGAAAAGAGTTTAGTCAAACCCAATATTGTTTAGTGTAAAGCTTGCACAATAAAGTACTTCTTAATTCAAGAATTTTTGTATTTGCCATAGAGGAGACAACGCTTAAAGGAAAACAGCAGAAATATCAACTTGAACAAGTTATAAATGGCTGCTTTCCTTTTTTTTAAAAAACCCCTTTTGTTATGTCATAATAATGATTACTTTCAAGGGCTGTCATTTGACAGTCCCACACAGTGTAGGAGGGGTGAAAGAAAGCTGCTTCTTCTGCCTTCAGGCTGAAGCACACAGCCGACTCGAACAAAAAGCAAGCGCTGAGAGGATGCTATATAGCATTATCTCAGTCATTGCCTAATGAGTTGTCCTTAGATTTGCTTTTATTTTTCAGGGGCCTTTTAACAAAAGTGAGCCTCTATTGCCTTCTAACCTTAGTGAGTCACATTTTGTGCTTTTAACTGTTTGCTTCTTTTTGATCTGCCTCCCAGTAAACATGAGGCTTGAAGAATGATTATGTTGTTCAGGAGAAAAATAACAAAAAAGTCTCCTTTTAGCCTGATTTCTCCCATGCAGACAGCCTACACAAAACTATGGACACTAACATCACAGATAGTATTTAAATCTCAGTTACATTTTTGAGGCCTGACCGCCATTGACTTACAGCAATTCACGCAGATGACTTTCTGATCCCTTGCTGACAGGCTAATGGAGTCCATGAAATCCTGCACTGTGGCTCAGTTGCACTGAATTGCACCTGAAAATACAATATGTGGACAGATTTCAGTGACAGTGTCCAGTCTTTCAGCAAGCTTGTACACGTATTTAATTTTACACACATAAGTAAAGCCATGGTTTCATTTCAAGGAAAACTAAGTGGTTTAATGTATTCTCCTACCACCTGTAGTATTTCTGTTAACTGTTCCACTCCATTAGTTATTTATGTTCTTAAAATGTTATCTGTTACTATTTTTAAAAGCTTCAGTTTACGCTTACACAAAGCATGAGTCTGATTCAGCTGCCATGAAAGTTGCTCTATCTTCATTACCATTGTTGTTGTAGGTGGGCGCTGAGATTTTACCAGCTGGTCAAAAACCTACTTGTATTCACACTGCAGCAGTAATAGCACATTGATACTAACCCTGTCACATCCAACCTCCAGCTTAATTACTGTCTTCCCTGTTGCCTATGTGAAGTGTGCTGCCCTCCATCAGCAGTGAAGGAGTTTGGTATTTCTGTGGATATTTTTCTAACCTTGAAATGCAGTAGAAACAAAGGGTGGAAAGCATAAGGACTAAGAGGCTTGTGGGTTGAGATAAGAACAGGAAAAGATCCCTCACCAATTACTGTGACAGGCAAAACACACTCAACTTGGGAAAACTAGTTTAATTTATTACCAATCTAATCAAAGTACCATAATGAGAAATCAACCCAAATCTTAAAAAACCTTCCCCCCAACCCTCTTGTCTTTCCTAGCTTAACTTTACTCCCAATTTTCTCTGTCCTTACTCCACAGAGGCTCAGAGATATGGGGTCATTTCATCACACATTGTCTCTGCTGCTCCTTCCTCCCCAGGGGAGGTCTCCTCAAGCTCTTCCCATCCTCCAGTGTTGGGTCCCTCCCACAGCAGGGCAGTCCTCCATGGACTTCTCCAGCCTGGGTACTTCCCATGGGCTGCAGCTCTTCATGAACTGCTCCAGTATGCGTGCCTTCTATGAGTGCAGCTCATCAGGAGCAGACTGTTCCAGTATTGGTCCCTTCCATGGGTGCAGTCCTCCAGGAACAGACTGTTCCAGTGTGCATCCCCTGCAGGGTCACAAGTCCTGCAGCAAACCTGCTCCAGTGCAGGCATCCCATGGGGTCACAGCCTTCTTCTGGCATCCCCCTGCTCTGATATAGGGGCCTCCATGGGCTGCAGGGGCACAGCCTGCCTCACTGTAGTCTGCACCATCAGCTGCAGGGGAATTTCTGCTCTGGCAGCTGGAGCACTGCTTCCCCTCCTTCTTCACTGACCTATGGCTCTGCGGAGTTGTTGCATGCACATATTCTCACTCCTATCTATGGCTGCAACTGCTGTTGCACAGGGTTTCCTCCCAACTTCTTAAACATGTTATCTCAGAGGCGCTACCACTGTTGCTGATGGGCTTGGCCTTTACCAGTGGCAGGTCTGTCTTGGAGACTGCTGGCATTGCCTCTATTGGTTATAGGAGAAGCTTACTGCAGCTTCTCACAGAAGCCATACCTGTAGCTCTCTGCTCTAACCCCTCAAACCTTGCCATGTGAACCCAGTACACACAATCCAGCTGAAACACTTTTTTTTGTAGGGATGCTGGCAGAATGCATGCACCCTGCAACACCTCTAGGTTAGAAGCACACTGTGATGGGACTGTATCAGGTTGGAAACATGACATTTACTGCAAAGGACTTAAACCCCTTTCTGTGTACAGGGACACTGACGGGAGCTCTGAAGAGCTGATTTCTGTTTTGTATTAAATATTGTTATTCTTCCTGGCAATGGAGGTTGCTGTACTAGATGGAGGATAGTAGGTGGAAAGAGATATAAGTAAGATTCTTTGATAACTACTTTGGAAGATCAAGTCTATCCATTACCAGCACTCTTTTGAAGATAACTCTAGCCAGTTCCATCTACACTCAGCACAGGATGCATTATGACAGATGTCATTGCTGTCTGTAGATATAATGCCTTCCCAATATGAGAGGGGAGTCCACAGTCAAGATGTGCAGCTTGTGCCTATGGGCTCATATGACTATTCAAGTTAGAAAGAGTATCACTCATCTTTCCAGTGAATTGTGGTGCTCCCACAGAAACATTAGGCACAGCAATCAACTCTATGATAGAGACATAGTCCAAAGTTTATATAAAACCATACAGCACACATGAAACAAGGAGTAGACAAGTTGTGAGGTGGTGCTCAAGGGACATAAAGTAATTTCAGTCATTTATTCCTGCTACATTTACTATATCTGTATTTTTCAGGAATGGGAGCAATTTGTGTTCCCACAACAAAATCAGCTGTGCCACTTCCTATCACACCTATGTAGCTGGAGCCCACTGTGCACTTAAGCACTTTCTATGGACATATGAACAAGCTAACCTGCATGCACATGACTTTGGAGCTGGCTCACGTTCCAAAGCCCACATGAGTTGTTGCCAGAAGACCTCAGGGGCTAATGCAAAAAATGTGTCTTATTCCACCTGACATGTTTGGGTTTCTGTCTGCAGATAACAGGTGTGGGTTTCCTGTGTCCACTCTGTAGGACTCCTAAACCCACTCACCCCTCTATTTTGTACCTGTCTTTTAGTTCTCCTTACAAAACCTTTAGTTGTCCTTCTTAATTAGGATGTCTCTGTGCAGAGTGCAGACCACCCTATCTTTCTACTCTGACAGCAACCCTTATCCAGCTCCACACAATGGATATCAGCCACCATGCAGGTTAGCTGAGTGTTTTCAGGCCTTTTCACAGGGTGGTATTCCTATGATCTGCTAAGATGTCTGTTGGGAGAGATGTGATGCCTGAAGAGATGTGGTCTTCTGTGTCTTTGATTTTTCCAGTCCCTGAACCATTACCTCTGCTTTCAAGGCAAACTTGGTAAAGTCTGGAGTCACTATCCAGGTTCACAGCTGTTGTCCTGCCACACTTGTGTCCTGACTTCTATGGCATTAGTGCAAAGTAACAAACACAGGAAAAAAGTAGCTCTATTCAGACATTTTTAGGCTGACAGATGCTAGTTAGCATCAATGACTCCAATGACTTGAAGTCTTTGAGAATTGCTTCTTGAAATTTTGCATAAACCTATGTAAAAATATGTATAAATCTGCGGGCAGTAATCCCTACTGTAATAGAACTAGAAAAATTCAAAATAAAGGAAAATTGGATGACCACATGACTGAAGTGTATGTCAAACAAAATAGACAAGGACCATCCAAAGTGAAAAAGATAAGACTGAGGCAGAACATAATATCAAAAATGCTAAAGGAACATAACATGAGCCTATCAATATAATGTAACAGTTTTAAATATACATTTATTAAATTATGCAGAAATGTTGAATAAGGTATGATTATTCATTGTTCTTCACAATAACAGAACCACTCAACACCAAATGAAACTGTCAGTTAACAGGTTGAAAACAAGACAGAGAAATCAAGCTTTTCAGTTTTACTACAAAGTCTAATCTGCCTTTGTTGACATTTCAGAATTGAGTGCAAGACAATGCATAAGAAAATCAGCCTTAGCAGCTACATATTGTCACAGGAATAGGCAACTGAAAATGACCTTAAGAAGGAATGTCTGAAGCAGCTTTACTGTCTTTTGTAAGACATGGCAGGAAATGCAGGCAAGGAATTTTTCACCATTATGTAATATGTAATAAACACCGTTATGTACCTTCATCTTTGTAGAATCATAGAACCAGCTAGGCTGGAAAAGACCTTTAAGATCATCAAGTCCAACCATTGCTCCAGGACTGCCAAGACCACCACTAAACCATTTCACTGAGGGCCTTATCTACAAGGTTTTTGAGCACTTCCAGGCACAGTGATTCCATCACCTCCCTGGGGAGCCTGTTCCAATGCCTGATCACCCTCTCTATACATAATTTTTTCCTAATGTCCAACCTAAACCTCCCCTGGTGCAGCTTGAGGCCTTTGCCTCTTGCCCTGTAGCTTGTTTCTCGAGAGAAGAGTTACTTGAGAGAACCTCTTTTCAGGTAGTTGTAGAGAACAATAAGACCCCCCTTGAGCCTTCTCTTCTCCAGACTAAACCACCCCCGTTCCCTCAGCCATTCTTCATAAGACTGTTCTTGAGACCCTTTGCCAGCTTTGTTGCCCTTTTCTGGACCTGATCCAGGACCTCAATGTCTTTGTGGTAGTGAGGGGCACAGAACTGAACACAGGATTCAAGCTGTGGTCTCACCAATGCTGAGTACAGGGGGACAATCACTTCCCTGGCCCTGCTGGCCACACTATTTCTGATACAGGCCAGGATGCCATTGGCCATCTTAGTTGCTTGAGCACAAGCTGGCTCATGTTCAGCTATTTACCACCACTCTTTTGGGTTTTGCCATCCAGCCAGTTTCCAACCAGCAAAGAATCTTTCTACCCAGGCCATGAGCAGTCAGTTTCTCCAGAATGCTCAGTATTTTCTCTTCTGCATGTGCTGCTAGTCATAGCAGCTAAGTCATTATTCGTGCCTCATTAAATAATATTGATAATAGCTACAAAAGCAGCTGAAAAAGTCACCCCCTGGCATAGAAACAGGTACAGGCCACTGTAAAGGCACATGCCATAGAGAAGGAAGCCTTTTGTCCTGCCCCCAGCATACCCAGCAAGCAGTGGACATCCTGTCCACTTCATTCAGCTTGCTGAATGCCCAGCTGACACAGGAGGGGTGTAGCCTCTGTCACAGAGGGCTTAAGCTTCACCAACTGGCAAAAATTACTGAAAGTGGATAATGGGAGAGATTTAAGGCAAAAAGAAAGTGATGCTATCTGATACAGCTCTGGAAAATCGTTTGACAACCAAGGCCAGAGAGCCTGAATTATATCAAATTGGGACAGCATAGGTTGTTTTTATACACAGAGCAATATAATACTGTGAAACATAATATTCTTATTGTTATTAATCTGGTATTTATGTGAGAACAAATTGATAATACCAAAATCATGAGAAAAATGCAATATAAAAATGATACTTAGATTCTTATTACTCTTCAGTATGTCATAACCAAAAAGTAATTTCAGGGAGTGTATAATAACAAAACAATATTAAAGTATACAATAAAATAATCTCTTTTACACTTTGGGGACTGTAAATATCTCTCAAAATAATGCTGCCAAGCTTTTGGATGTCAGTGAAAAATCTATAGCAGCTCAAGCTAGGTGAAATATCCCAATTGCTTTATACCAGTAGAACTTTCTATCTTGTTGTTAGAAGTCCTTAATGGAGTAACAGCCTCATCAGCCACCTATCACACATGTACTATACCTTGGAGATATATGTATTACCACATATACCTTGGAGATATATGTATTACCACATATGAGCAGAGCAATTTAAAATACACACACTATAGGAAATAATCCCACTCCATTTCACTAACTACAGAAACTAGTCTTNTATACCAGTAGAACTTTCTATCTTGTTGTTAGAAGTCCTTAATGGAGTAACAGCCTCATCAGCCACCTATCACACATGTACTATACCTTGGAGATATATGTATTACCACATATACCTTGGAGATATATGTATTACCACATATGAGCAGAGCAATTTAAAATACACACACTATAGGAAATAATCCCACTCCATTTCACTAACTACAGAAACTAGTCTTTGAGGGCACCACAGGTAGTAAGTGACAAAGACAACAAAGATTGTTCTAGTTATCCTGTAGATGAAAAAGAAGACATAGACTCTACTCAGAAATTAAGATATCAGTCTCAGTATCTGGAATTAAGGTAACTACAGAATAACAACAGCAAAATCTATTGAATATGAAAAAGAAAAAGAAAGTAAAGTGAAATGTTAAATGCTAAAAATTGTCATATACATGCCAAAAAATGTAAAGAAACTGCTATATAGCTAAAGCCCTCATTCAGTTAAAAGAGATAGCTGTAAGGCAGTATCATCAGGAAAAAGAAGAGCAAGTTTCTTCACTTTGGCTGGTTTTAATACATTTTTTCTCCTTCACTGGCAGGTAGGATGAGTCTTGTTATTATACAGAGATGAAGACACTGAAGGCAAAAGAGTGCCTAGCTTCACAATCAGTAAAGTTGTTATTTTGGTAAAATCAGATTCTTCCCAACGTCTTCAAAATGCATGAGAAGATCTCAGCCTGGGGGATGTTTCTTGCTTTTCTTAAACCCATGCAGCTTAATTAATTTTAAGTTTGGTAGACAAAACATAGAGCAATTTCATTTAAGTTGGATTGTAATGCAAGGTATGGAAGCCCTGTAAGCATTATAATCATTGCATGTTCTCTCTCTGCCCTAGGTAAAAACACAAGAGTGGACCTTTTTCCTCTCAGATTAGAGAGGATAAAACTAGCTGCATACCACATCTTGCATCTGCTGTCAGGAAACATTTAATGTGTTGCTTGCAGAACTTTTTTATAGGAAACAACATAAATGCAGTATGAAATGGATCTTTCCACAGTCAGGCTATTTTTTCACCTGTGATGTCTTCAAGATCCTTTAAAGATCTTAAAAGAGAATTGAAGACTGCTTTTTGCTGTGGGTTTGGATTTTTGGGGTTTGGTTTGGGTATTTTTTTGTACCTACACTGAAAGACTTACAGGGAAAAAATTCACCTGATCATAACATCCTCATGTTAGGTCTCACAGATAACTCCAAGGTAAAATACTTCTGTTATGATATAAATAAGGAAATTCTTGTTACTTCTAAAACTTCAGATTATTCATTTCTCATGGAAAAGCATCAAGCTTTGCTAACACTAAGTATCAGATATGAGTCACAGGGCTTATATACATTGTTTTTCCCAGTAACCTTTAACTTTACCTTTGATGATTAGCCACTGTTTGGGGCTGGTTTTTTGGGGGGTTGTGTTTTTATTTTTTTTCCCCCTACAATTAACTGAAATTGAGGTTATTATTGAAAAACTAAAGTTAGAAACCTTCAAAAATGCTTCTGGCACCTTACTTCTGAATTCCATTTTTAAATGGATAGTATGGATTTTTCATAAAATGCATTTAATGTGCAACTCTGACAATAAAAAAAAGAAAAAAAAAGAAAAGGATTTCTATATAAAGAATTCTATGTATAAAGCCAGTACAGAAAGAAGGTAAGGTTTCCTTTAGGGATTATGTTTCCCTCCAGGTATAAAAGGAAGGACTTTAAATGTGGAAGTAAAGTCAGTCTGGGCCAAGCAGAAAGAGTCAAAGGACTAAAAAAGGAATAATGATTTACTATTGAAAGGACAGTCAGACAATAGTGAGGAATCAGGAAATGGTGACATGTCACCATCACTGTCACATCTCCCACCATTTTTAAGTTTTATAGATTTTTCAGTGAGGAAAAAAAAAAAAGGGAATATTCCAAGGCGTTCTTGGATTTTATTCAAAAAGGCTGTAAGTGCAAATACATTAAACTACTATACCTGAAACTTCCTGAATGTAATTCAAACTGTTCCAAGCTTGCTGCAAAACCATTTAAACACATTTAACCAAATCAAAACTTCAAAACTGTTATTGGTGCTCCCTAGCAACAGTATTAATTGAGTAACATAAACTGAACTCACTGCAAAATCTTAAGAAACCAGGCAGTTAAGTACAGAAGAAATTTCACCTAAAACTCTAGAAGAGCATTCCAGACCATCATACAATGAAACAACCTCTTTCGTTAAAGTTGCTAATACTAGGCAGCATATAATGAAAAATATTTAGGATAGGAACATAGAATATCTCAAGTTGAAAGAGAGCCATAAATATCATCGAGTTCAGCTCCTATATGTGTACATGTAAATATAGACACACATATATCTAAATCATCTGTACATTCTGTTGATTAAAATGTGTGCTAGCATTACCATGAATCAATGCACTTCCATTTCAGATGTACCTCAGACATCAGAATTTCACTGATTTATTCTGGTACATTTGATTCTCTTTGAGACTGCTTGGATTCAGCCTCTAGCTAGCAGCACAACTGCTCAAATATGGGTCAATATCAAGATCCTCCTGCACAGGCATCATCCACTCACTGTCCCCACAGCAGGGAAAAGTAATGTATGCCTTTGTGGGGTGATGAAAAATCCATCAAAGATGCCCCTTCAGGATTTGATTGGGCATCCATTTTACTTAGATAATGGAGAAGATCACAGTCAGTCTGGTGTAAGAAGGATTTGCTGGAAAAGTGCTTAGAGAGATAACAAAAGAACTAATTTCAAAATGTCTGAAGTGGTAAAAGTATTCACTTTGAAAAGATTTGTTTATTATGCTATTTATTTCTAGACTGAAATATCTAACTCTTTACAGCCTAATAATACAACTGAATTTTGACACTCTCCCATGTAATCCTTGGTTTTGTCATAGCTTTTAATTGCGGAAAGATCTTCTTAGTTTTATCCTGCTTCTTTTTCATTCACTAAAAAGCTTTTATATACCTCACTTTTTTGGACTCCCCTTCCTATTGCAGTGCTCCCAGAGCTGTGGCCAGAGCTGGCTTCAGTGCAGCCTGGGGCAACTGCTGGGAACTATACGACAGAGTGCTTAAACACCAGTGTAAGGCACCTAGTTCTCAGGGTGAGACAAGAGGCTTCTTAGTTTCTAAAACATTTGCACATATTGGCCCCATCTCCAGGCTTCTGAGAAAATTTTGCATTTTTAATGCAGCTTCTAAACACGTCCTTTGTTTATTGTCTGTTAATAGCAGATGAGTTTGCTTTAGATCAACTCACAATACAAATACGATATCTAGGTGTGAGGACACAACTACATTTCCTTTTTATTAGCCAGAAGACACTCTACAGTGTTCAGCTGGGTCTATGTCAACTGTATAAAGAGAGATACCTGATCCAGCAGAATGTATGAAGGGATAAAGTTACTCCTTCAAAATTTTAAAAGGAATTTGAACTGGCAGATTGAACTTGTATTAATTCAGTGCTGTGCATCATGTCAAGGCAACATCCTCAGCTTTGGTGTTTTAAACAATAAAATTAAATTTACACTATTAAAAAAACCACAGACTTGGTGACCCCTGAAACGTAGTCTAGATATTGGGAAAGATTCCAGTTGTTTTACACCTGCATAAAGCAAATGATAGCACTGAGAACATCCCAAGTAAAGCTCATCCTAGAAAAGAAGATGGCTTTTTTTGTATACATATGCCTTGGGGATCTTTCCTTTATTGTTGTGCAATGCATACTGTTATTGTGCAGATGTCTGTGACACATGTTCTCATGTTGGTTACAGATACATACATAGTACAGATGTGGTTATGTACCATAACCACTGATTCGGAGAAAACTCCAGGAGCAAACTTGCCAACAAAGTTTGTGAGCTGACAAGCAGGTAT
>NDXB01005727.1:194642-212445 GCA_002631895.1 Agapornis roseicollis | reverse complement strand
AGCAAAAAGAAGTGGTCCCCAAGAAAAAAAAAAAAAAAAAAAAAATAAAAAGAAAGAAACCAGCAGATTAGCATCAGTGTGAGTCTATGTCAACCAGATGGCTTGCTATGGAAAAAGAGCTTCCCTGCTTTATTCCAGTAACCCTGGCTAGCAGGCTGAATGTCTGGGATGCGAAGAGAAAAATGATCTCATTCAGTTGGATTTTTTTTTCCCCTACATGCATGCATACAGCTTGAGCTGAAGCAGAGTAAAAGCTCTGAAAAGAGCATAGGAGTTGTCCCCTTACAGTGGCATGTGAAGGACCAGGAGAGCTCGCAGACATGGGTTCAAGCATGTAGAGAGCATAGCAGAGAGCATTGCCAGCTGTGAGGACGGGAGCCCTCCAGGGACTGATGCTAGTTCTAGCCAGGCATCTACCCTGCACCTTGAGATGGTGATGTGCTTTTTCCTCTGGCTTCTCCCTCCCTTGTGTGGCCCCAAAAATGTTTGGAGCAGAGGTCATCTCCCCTAGAAATCTTACATGCTAATGAAATGCCAGTCACGGCCAGACATGTTGGTCCTCATCTGGCAATGAACTTGGCAATAAAGCATATAGGCTGTTCATGTGAAGGCAGCTACACTGGGCTACTGCCTGGTCCAGATCGCTTCACCTCATTTTAGGCATTTAACTGAACACTTTGTCAGAAAAAGTTTCCTCCAGAGTCACTGGAGACAGAAACCTGTCTTTATCTGAGTGCTGACAAAGGGTCTGGTGGTGCCTCTCTCTACAGATTGTGGGAAAAAATCCTAATGTAATAACACTCATAACTTGGCCTGAAGTTAAATGGGATGAGTCCAGGCCCATATACCTACCTTCAGGGTGATGACTTCTCTCCTTGGCAGGAGCAGGCCAGAATGCCCTCACCATCAGACTCTCTGAATCACATATCACTTCTCCCTGGAGACACTGCAGTTTGAGAGCTAAGTAAGGGACCTGGAACTGACAGTTTGAAGAAGACCAAGTGTACTTATCTTTACAGACTTTTGAGACCCAGTGCTAGATTTATAGCAATGGCTTGCTGATAAAATATCATTTAAAAAAACCCTGTTGTACAATAGTCCCTAGGTTAGGCATCTTTTTTTGGACAACAGGCTTCACACCGCAGGCTTGGAGTTTGGCTTGGAGTTTGTGGATTCCAGTGAGAACTAAGTGCATTTTAGTGGTACTGTGATGAGAGTCTTTCTATAGAGAGGTTTTAAAAGTAATTGGAGTGATTTGATCTCTCTTATCTGCAACAAATGATAAGATGTGATAAGATAAAATGATAAGATGTGCACCCAGAAACAGGAGATGAGAGTGCTCCCTCTTGGAGAAGGTGTGACACAATTTGTCAAGACCTGTTTCGAGGCTGAGGAACAATTCACAGTGCAAGAGCTGAATAGTTATTTTATAGTTTTCTTTGTTTAAATTCTGTGCCCAATGGAAATTTCTCACAGTATGAAGGGAGGAGGATGTTTAACTTTGATTTGGTCTATGGCAGAATTAATGTGCTTGGAATATCCAGTCCTTGATTCTTTGCTTGTCTTTGGCAGTGAATGAATGTCTGTCATTGTGAATGTCTACAAAATTACTATTTTAATGACCTGTTTGCTTCAATTAAGGCCTGGCTATTATCTTTCCAAGAGGCAGAGGGTTGGGGAGGGGGAGATGGAGTGGGAGAAAAAAGCTGATCACTAGGACTTGTGAGTAGAACATTTAAGGGGCCAGCTGAAACTGAGAGTGGATTTGGAAAGGCTGTGATGAATCTGTGACATTGCAATATTTCAATCATCACATTTCAGATTCTGGTTCATGCATCATTTGCTATGAAAGTTTTGAGATTTTAATCAGTGTTTCAAGAGTAAATTGATACAGCCTAATCATTTAGAATCTCTGGCGCAAGACCAAAGTGTATTATATTAAGTGTATGTTATGTATTATAAAAGCCGCTTGCTGAAAATTAATTGAGTATTCCCGTGCTAGATAATGTTTCTCCGTTCCCCAGAGCCCATCCCTTTGCGTGCGAGTGTTTTCCCAAGTGCAATGCAGATGCCAGAGAAAAGGTGAATATATAACATATGTAAAAGACTGGCTCAGTTCAACACAGCACCGTATCAAGCCTGCTAACTTCCCTGGCTAGATTGTGGGGCTGTTTATTTGTCTGCATGATGTGTAGGAGGAAAACTGACAGGTACAAAATAAAAACAAAACAAAACAAAACAAAACAAACAAAAAACCCAAAAAACAAAAACAAAAATAAAAAAAGAAAAAGTATTTTCCATAGAAGCAAGATATAATAAAGCCTTTGCTGTGACTCTAATTCATGTAAAAAATTGGAAATGTGTTCGCATTTCTCCTGATGACTTATGCGGACTTGGCAGAACAAGCAACCCAAGTAAATGACACGGTTAGCAGCCAGTGAGTCTAGGTAACAAATGTGCCATCATACTGTGTATTCAAAGGCTAATGTTCTGCTTGTCCTTCATTTCGTATCTATGGCAATGCTGACAAAAGGAATGCGCTCAGGGATGAGGGGTTTGGCACACCTTTAATTTGCCAAAAGCCAACAGTGGGTGACCACCAGCATTATTCATGCTCTGTGCTGACATTTCTGATACAAACCATATCCATCTGGAGGGGCTGATTTCAGAGGGAGACTTCGGCTCCTTTTGCAAAGAGAGGTTTTCTTTGGAGCTGCCCCTAAGAACCTAGTACACAAGCAATAGGTTCAAATACTTGAGCCGAGTTCAAATACCCATGCTGACTTATTGACAGCTGTGCATTGTGGCTCCAAAACAGAATCTCCCAACCATCAGGATGTTCTCCTGATCATCCTGGTTGAAGCTGTCCTGACTCATTTGTGGTTTTCAGTCATTCCCACTGTCAGGTGCAAGTAGATGAGTGTCCACTGCATGCAGCTGGATCTCCCTTCCTTCAGCTTCAGCCTCAAGTTCTCCTCATCACACAGTTACTTCCTTTTGACTACAGTTACCATTTCTAGAAAGTGGAACAACATCAACACCCAAAGTGTGACGTGGGAGTCACGGATAACGCTTAGACGATCAATGTGATCAAGCGAATGCCATCTTTATTTCAAACACCGATCGCTTTTATAGGGTTACTTTATTAGCAACTTTAACAACTCTTGATTGGTCAGTTCCAAAGATGTTACTAAATCTAGCTGGTACTTTCCACAGAACTGCAACATCTTGACCATCTGGCTTTTTCATCCTGTGTTACACCATCTGCCAGTGTAACTTCCACATTTTACTTCTCCCTTCTTGTCCTGAACTGACTCAAGGGTGCTTTTGCAAGATCCAAGGCCTGCTCTTGCCAAGGGGCTAACTTATGTCAAGCATAAAAGCCTACTTATGTCAAGCAAAGTCTAACGTATGTTAAGCAACTAAAAGGGTCATCACTGCTCAACCCAATATGATCCACTACAAAAGTGTATGTCCATCTTCACACCTTCTCATAAGATGTCAGTGCAAGTCAGTATGAACTGAGCAGACCAAAGGTTTGAAGCCCATTTGTACACATCCCAGGCATGAGCTCCTATTCATTATTGCTTAAGACCTTCATCAACAAAGTGAGAAGAAAGACAGCATTTCTTTCAACAGCTCTGGCTAGGATACCTAGCCTCCTCCTCTAATTGTCTTTGCCCCTTTGCCTTTTTTAAAGCCCCAAGGCAATGGAAGGAAAGCATTTGTTTGGGGTCACTTCAAATGCTTCAGTCAGACAGAATTAATTGTTTCATTCTGCTGAATATAGGGATTTTTTTTCCTTTCTGCTTCAGTTCAATGCACAGTCTCCTCCACAAATGGAAAATCAATAATTCTCAGTGGTCCTAATCAAAGCTTACTCATTACCAGGCCTCTAAAGATCAGACATGGTCCATAAGATGGAGGAGGGAGATAGCTGGAAGGAGGTGGTTCTGCTCTCCTGAGGAGAAGTCATCTCAAGGCATTCAAGGAACTCTATTTTGCTCAAATTTGTAATCCCTTGCCTCCATACGGGTCCTGGTTTAAGAGCATCACAGAAGGGTCAAGAGTACATTTGCTGGGTGCATGTATACAATATCTCATTTACTGAGCAGGGAAATCCCACATCTATGAAATACTCATCTTCTCCCTTTGTGTCATTTGGACACAGACAACATTCCTCCAAGGACAGAGGCCTAGCAGTTTTTTCTAGATCATGGGAGAGCTTGGAGAACTTCCTTGGATTATCCGTCAAAGATACTGTACTCTTAACACTAGATGCCAGAAGACATTAATGCTTCTGTTTCTTTTAATACATATGTGAAATGACACAACCAGGCATAAAGCCTAAAAAAGAGCTAAAAGTTCTAGGCTGCTAGAGCTGAACATCTCCTTCCTAAAGCTCAGAGCCCATTTCCTGTTACTGGCTGTTTATTCACCATATGGCTGTGGCCATCCAACCACACCTGGTCCCATTTGCTGTTCCTTTCAAGAGGGAGCTTGTGAGCTGTGGTAACACTGAGTAGCCATGAGGAATCCAAATAAATGAGCAAGCTGTCCTACTGAGACAGCTGGGACATCTCAGAAAGCCTTCCTCCCCTGTCCCATTGAGCTGGTCCATAATGGAGAAATTGCTGTGTTCCACTGTAATGTCATTGATAAGCCTCTTGTTTCTTCAGCCCCGTCATATCTCCACACACACACACACACACCCTGTTGCCCCATTCCTCTCTTAGCTCATCTTTGCATGTCTCAGAAGTACAAAGAGATGAAATGGCATTGGGACTTTCCCTTTGTCCCCTGTTCTCTGTATCCTTTGCCTGGGCTAGGTAAATGCCCTGCTGCTGAATGCCAAGCCTAGTGGTGAAGGCCATGACATCCATGAAAGTACATCTACATGACCTCTTGTGGGCTTTGCTGTGGCACACAATTCTGGAATTTGTGAGAATGTGGTTAACACAGCCAGCTACAACAGGACATAATAATAAACACAGCTCAGCACTGCCTTCACCTGGTTTCCAGACAGGGGGATTAGAAGTGGAGATAGGACAGAGTGAGTTAATGTTTGCCAGCACTGCAAGAGCCATGAGCACTAATATCTCCCAAGGATGGGCTGGGAGTGCTTGTGGGAGCTTTTCTATGGATGACCTAACAGAAAGTAAGAGGTTGTGGAGGTTGAGAGTCCCAGATTTCTCTTGTTCACATCATAATCTTTGCCAAGCCATTTTGTCTTTCTGTGTCTCCTTTCCCATGAGCAAAATCAAATGGTGCTTATGCAGCTCAGTGAAGCATCTGATGTGCTTACAACGAAGGTGCTAAATTTTGCCAAGGAGTAACCAAGCTACTGTGAACTGTTTATGGGGTCTGACCTAGGGAATGCCTGCAGCAGAAAAGGAAGAAATCATAGGCAGAACATTCAGGCAGGTCTGCACAAACATCAAGGAGTGACAGAGCCTATCAGCATGAGAATAAAGCAGATGTCAGCACCAGAAATAACAGCTCTATTCAATTCATTAAATTTGTGGCTCCCAAGTTTTTTCTTCCCTGTTTGCAGATCTCTGAAAGTTTTTCTAACGGAACGACACATCATGGTTTGATGGATTTAAGTCTGCTAATAAGAGGCATTCCTGGTCTCCATAGGTCACAGAGACCCCAGGTTCAAAATATTTCCTATGGCTGTAAGTAATAACTCTTAGGTACTTGCTGTTCCAGAACTTAGAGAACAACACAATCTCAATTTCCTAGCCAAAGTATTACATGGGCCGCCTACTACCGGATCTCTGGCTCCCTGTGCTTAACTTTGTGCTGTGCTTCACTTGTGAATGAAATCAAGCAAGGGAGCCAAAGTCCTTGGTGAATGTTACCTCTGAATCTTCTGTATAGCACAGGACCTGAATTATGGCTCCCGATCCAGCCTGTAGACACCTGCCCTCATCTTGTGTGTTTTTTATTAGAGTAGTCTCTCAGCGAATGTCATATTAGCACACCAAATTTTAGGGGCTCATTCCTCCTTTAAAGGGCAGTCACTGTTTCATGATGTTATATTAGCAGCCAAAGAGAAAGACTCTAGACTCTCACTTGATTCTTTAAAAATAAGCAGTAAGACTTAATCCCTTTTTCTTTTCTTTTTTTTTTTTTTTTATTTTTTTTTTTTTTATTTTCATCAGGGAGAAGTGTCTCCTTCCTCTCCAGCTAGCTCTGGAATCGAAGAGCATGAAGCTGGCCCAGCAGGCTCTAGCAGGNCCCTTTTTTTTTTTTTTTTTTTTTTTTTTTTTATTTTTTTTTTTCATTTTGGAACTCACTAGCAAAAGCACTGAACACTTCTGTTTGCTTTTTTTATTACACAGTATTGGCATTCTTATAGCCTGGACCTAAACCTCACCATCTTGTTTCATTAAAGTGTTCAATATCAGGCTTTCTGCAATTTATTGTTCCTTCTTTTCCATGTGTTATAACAAAACACTAAGCCTAGGATGTCTGTTGCCATTGCTAAAGCTCTGTGTCCTTGTCTGATTGGAAAGCCACTCTTCATTGTTAACTCCCATACACTCTCCATTAATCCAACTGGCTTCAGCTGCTGGCAGATAACAAGTGAGAACAAAAAGAGGTGTTAAAAAGAGTGCCAGGAAAATCTCCAAGCAATGCTCCATGTGAACACATCTAGCTTGTTAGCCACCCCAGGAGAAAACTGGTGAAGTTGACAACCTTTTTCTTAGATGCCTGCGGAACTCACTTGTTCTCCTGGGTAGGGCTTGTTCATTACATCCAGCACTGACATGGCTGCTACTTCTCTTCTGATTTCCATTGTCATATGCCATATCAGAAGTTCCACAGGTCACATAGGTAAAGAAGCAAAACCAAAAACCTTAGAGCAAAAGTGTGCTAGAACTTGCTTATGGAAGACAGAGGAAGACAGGAGGGCTGGAGCATAAAACAAGGCACAGCAAATGCAAGAGGTGGGTTGAAGGGACATGTCAGACCAAAGGAGTGGAACACAAAGTCTTGGGAATGCTGCTTTTCTGCTTTGTGACTGTTACCCAGCAGACCAGAGGTGAGAATGATGGACTGAGGCAGCAACATTGTAGAAGCACAAGATGCCTGCGTTCTTTTTACCCCTTTTTTCCCTTGGAGGTCTAGTGACTCATTCACCATCATTTCCCCACAAAGCCAATCATAATTTTTTGATGTCTTTAGATGATTCCAAAGTCTGCAAACTCAGCAATGAAGGTGACTTTGTGACTTGGAAGTGAGGCTGCTGCAGGGCAAATAGCTATTGGAGGGAGATGATTTGGCACCAGCAGGTGATGGCTTGTTCTACACAAAGTAAATGACCCTCATAGTAATTCATCATCAACCCATGAAAGTGTGAACTCTGCTGTGACCAGACCAGATTAGTATTGTATTTAATGGTAGCAGTGTTAACAAAACAGGTAATAAAATTGCTTCAACTGATGTTAAAGTGTCCTACATAGTGCAAAATTTGAAATCTGGCTTTTAGCATGGCTCACTGTGGTGGGAACCTGATAGTAATGCCCTTTAGCTATGTTTGGGGTTAGTACTAGCATAAATCCCCACTACCATATCCCACTGCCACTGTGCAGGTCCACCAGGCTGGAGCACAGATTTCCACTGGCATTGGCAACTGTGTCTTTACCCTAGGAATAGCCAGGGACTAGGTGCAAACCCAGGTCAGTAAACAAAGCTACAGCTTCCATCTCTCCTCCTGTCTTTCAAACAGAGGTAAATAGTTAGGGATGTGGGGACTCAAGTAGCAAAGCCAAATGGCCAGGTTTTGAAGGAACTTAGTTCCTTCACTCACAGAGCAATCAGGAAAAGTGGAGAACATAAATGATATGGAAAGAAAACCCCAAAGATGTGGCCCTCAGGGCACTATTTGCCATGGCAATCAGATGAAGTATGACTTGAATCTACTAGGCTCCTTCAGATCATCATCAGCTCACCTCCATTTGTATGAAATAAAGTATCAGGACCACTTTAAAATGACTTTGATGTACTCAATGCTAGCAGTTCTGCTTTGTGGTGAACAGCTGCTCATCATCAGTGTGTTCTATGACAGGGGCCACCTCATTGCCCAGGCTTCCCAGCACTGCCCTTGCTGCCCAAGCATGTGTCTCTGGAAGAAGCAATGCCTAATGTCCTAAGGAACCTGGAAACCAAGGACTCAGAAGAGGAGTGGGAGCAAAGGAAGACTCTTAAGGGCCAGGCTTTCTTATGTTTTATTTTCCTCTAAAATGAGCACAAGCTTGCTTGGAACCTCACATGCACACAAAAGTTTATGTGTACTTGCCAAGCTGTGTTTTTGTGTGCAGAGCTATCACAGAGCTATGGAGTCCAAAAAGGAATTAGGCAAATTCAGAGAGGGTAAATCCGTGATGGTTGTTAAACTTGGTGGTCTGGACAGAACCCCAGGCCTAGAAAGCCTTTAAGTTGCTGGTTGCTGAAAGCCAGAAGAGGATGCCAAGCTGAGCCTTGGTCTCTGCATTTCCCGTTCTTAAGGATTTTCTACTGGCCCCTGCTAGGATGCTGAGCCAGACAGGCCTTTGATCTGACTGTGCTCCTCCACCTTCATGTTGTTATTCCCATATGTAAATTCGGCACAAAAGTAGGAAATGAGCTTAGCTGTCCTTGTCGATCTCAGCACCACCCCCTGCACGCCCAGCACATGTAGGATCTGCACTCCTCATTTGTGCTGGCTAAAGGCTGGTGGCTACATGTGTTGAGGAGGAATTCATAAATCTATAACTGTTTTCATACTCCTGAGGTTCAAAACATTGTCTTTGCCAGAAACAATAGCCTTTTCATCTTGATAGATGGGAAGTGGGATCCTGCTAACTCACTTTTTGACACGGATGCTCCTGCTCGGTCAGTATTTCACTCTTTCTGTATGGTGAGGTCCCATCCCTGTGTGGAGTGATATATGAGCCAATGAACAGGCAAAGCATTTGCATCTGGACTGAGGTTCATGGGCCACTTCATGGTATGTTGCTGGCATTTGTTCTTTTTATATACTGCAGGATAGGAGCAAACACCCCATCCATGACCATTTCAGAGACAAGCCGATAAGGAATCACATGTTGCAGTAAAGTCCCCTCCTCTCAGGGGCAGAGGTGTTTTAGTCACAGATTTTGGCTCCTACTGGCAGAACAGAGGGTGGTACATGGCCCAAGGAGACACAACTTTCTGTGCAAGCATAGGCTGCCACTAGTGAAGGTGGGGTGCGGCACATATTCCGTATTCCAGAGGAATTCTGTTTGGAAATGGGGCTCAAAACCAGCCATTCAGATCATGTTTCTAGACCCTCAAACTTCCCTCTCCTAACCCCAAGGGAAGTTTCTATTTGTGCTTCCAACCCAGTTCAATGCTCTTCCCCTGATCCCATGTCCTTCTGTGTGCCCATCTCCTGGTCTACCCAGACATGTTCCCCTATTCCTGCCTCTGAGTGTTTGTTGGCTTTCCTCTCCCCCTTCCACTGACACTCTCCAAAATATGCAAGTTAATGCGATAGAGAAAACTTCAGCTCTTATGTCATTTGATACCCTATTCACATAGGTTTTGTTTTTTGTCCTCTAGTTCCAAGTGCTTGGTCTCTATCTCTTTTGGGCCAGGACAGTGTTTCCCTGTTTTACACGTATGGTTTCCCAAGCACAGGGAGGCATAGATCTAATTCTATGTCTACTGCTTCATTTTTCCTTTCCACCTACTTTCAAAAGACATCCTGCTATTTCATTTTCATATTCTCCATTGTGCTCACTGACAGCCAGCAGGGAAGGGGAAAAGAAGGTATAACTGGACACTGTGATATAAATTGAATTTCTTGAAGGATTTTCTTTGGGCTTTTATAAGAATGGCCAAATTACTTGATACTTTAAAATAAATTGAACTTGCTACTTTTTTCCCAGAATTCAGAATGACATTGCTTTATCTGCTTTATATTGGGCCAGCAGGCCCTCTGTATGTGCCTTTCTGCTCAGCCTGGCTGCAGTGAGACTTTGATTTCATCCTCAGTTGCATACAGATTCTTCCTCAAAAAGCATGTGGCTCTTTTCCCTTTCACTTCTTCTTCAGTTTCTCTTCTTTCATCTACTTTGAAGTTTTAATTTGGCAGAACTCTGCACAAAAGAAAATGTGGAAGTTAGGATGAGGAAGCTTATGGCAACATGGGAACCAAGGATTACCAAAAGGAAATTAAAATCTGAAATGGCAGTGCAGCCTCATTAATGCTGGGTATGTTTTGATGGCCAGAATAATAGTACCCAAGGCAATAGCTTATTGTTCTAGGTGAGTTTGTGCTGTAATTGGTTCTGAATGTAAACAGCTCCCCATGTACTACATCCTTTTATATAGCATGGGATAAAAGCACCCAATAATGTCAGCTGCAATCCTCCAAGCAGTCAGTATACAATAGATTGGTACTTCTGATAAGGATCTTCCTGCACTACAAGAGATATCAGAAACACATTTATTTTTAGAAAGGAGACCAAAAAACTGGATAAAAAATGGGTACTCTAGATATTAAACTGCTGTAGAAATTCACTGGAACAGAAAATCACTCAAAAACTAGTTCATAATGTACAGCACATGGGTACGCAGCTAAACCACACAGAGCTGTCCTGCCTCTATCCCTGTACACTGGGTAGGACTCTGCCCAGGCATGTCATGTTGCAGGACTGGGACTCAGTGAGGCTTCCTGTAATGGCATATTTCATTTAAGTATCCAAACTTCACACATGAATCAAAACAAGATAACAGGAAAAGAGCCTGAGGATCCATATTTATGGCTTCTGGTCTGATTTCCTCAGTTTTTACCAGGAAACCTTCTTCATGAATGCCAGCTCTGCAACCATTTGGCCTCTGCTCTTTTCTGGCTCATGCATCATCACCAGAAATAAAAAAATCCTACAACTGGAACTTAACAATTCCACTGTGAGGCATGAATCAGGAAGGAATCCAGAGTTCTCTCCTACAGCTCCATTAGCTCTGCAGTGCTAATAAAAATCATTTGTTGCTAGCAATTTTATTTTTTGAGCAGAAAAGAGCTTTGCAAGACTTTGGGGGGGGGGGGATCTACTTTAGGCATTTAAGACTTCATTTGCACACTTATTTTGCTGTTTATTATTGCACTTTACAGTAGTTATGAATGGTGTGAAATATGTGAAGGTGTTATATGTAGAGCACAGCAAATGGCATTTCGTGACTATTTAATGAGTATGTTCTTATGAGAGCATGTGTTGGTAATGCACAAATACAAGTCAAAAAGACTCTATGGTGCTCAACTCACAAAGTGCATTACAAAAGTGTTTTTTCTGATTTATGTAACAACATGTAAATTACTTCATCTCATAAACTGGACATCTTTTTTCTGCAGATAAAATCCGAATCATTCTGGGTTGCATGATATGAAGTGATGCCCAAAGTGACTAGGAACCAGCTTAGAATGCTGGTTTTACACAGGCAGTAAGGCAGTCTAGCTTCAATCCACTGTGTCACTACTGTGACAATGGCAGAGTAGACTGTAGACTACTGAGTCCCACTAACATCAACAGAAATTTAACCTGAGTATGGGATGCAGAGTAGGACTCTTTATTTGTTCACTAGGGGAGGAAGTAATGCCACAGTAAGAAAGCTGTTCTTGTAAGTTATTTATTGCTGAGTTTTGAGTTGGTTAGGATTTGTGCCAGGTACTAAATCACTGCAGGTCATGGAAATCTTATTTTTAAGCATTGCTCTTTTGGATGTCCCAAAAATTGCTTTAGCTGTGAATTATTCTGAAGACCATGACCAATAAAAATGTGTGAACCATAAATCAGAGCCAACACATCCCTGCTGAAGAACCTGAGCATAAAATGGGAAACCAGAATCAGAACTACTAGGAAATAAGTTCATTATAATTCTGCGGGTACGGGCAAGTATAAATCCTATGACTAAGTTTTCAAAGGTGTTGCCTCGATTATTCCACAAAATCTATAGACCTGCAAAAACCTCATGTTTATGTGACCAAGCAACATCTTTGCATCCTCTATATATTTTGTTTCCTTCTCCCCTCTGTTCTTTACTCACTTTATTGCATGTTCACAGAAAACCTGGTTCCAGCCTTTTAGTCCCACCGCTGTAATGCACCAATCTTGCAGAAAGCACTAGAGAATACAAGACTGAGGTACTGAAGGACTGACCACATCCTCTGGAGCTCAACTTTCTCCAGGTAAAAGCTTGAATAGAAAGAAGAGAGCCTGCCAGCAAGAAGTCCAAACATGAAAGCAGTGGATGATATACCCTTTCCAAGTTATTACTTCACTCAGTACACCCTGTTGCTGTGAGAAGCCTCAAGCCCATGGAAACCTGTCCAGACAGGGAAGCACGCTACTGCAGAGAGGTCTGGATCTGTCTGCCAGCAATTGACTTGTGTGTGAGTAAAGCATTTGCTAGGATTTTTACAAGGTGAGGGTTAGGAGGATCTTGCTCCTCCATTTAAGCACCTGGATTTTAGGTGGTGGGTGGAAATATTAAGTAATGTGAAAATAATTCTGTTCACATGATGTGTGTCTGTGGGTGGCACTGTTCACACCTCCATTTACAGCTTCTCTTAATGTCTCTCTTTGACATGCTAGATTGCCCCCTGAAGCGCCTACCTTTTCCCACTGACTCACATGTTGAACTGACTGATCCTAGGGGTGTCCTACACCATCCTGTATGAAATCTCCAAAGTAGCCTGTGGCAGATAATACCAAAATGGCCCTTGTATGACTGCTTTAGCCAGAAGTGATGGGGAAGAAAATAATTAGGTTATTTGCTCCATTTGGCACTTCTTTTTCCATACGTAAAAGGTGCTGAGCTGAGGTGGATGCTCCTGAGAAGACTGTGACTCTTCTTCTGTGAAGCTGTGCTGACAATGTCTCCAAGCAAGCAATACTTTGGCATTTTCTCACCAACAGCCTCAGTCAGTGCTGGTCCAGAGTGGATCTGAACTCTAATCAGACAGTATGAATCAAAAAGGAAATATGATACATCACATCTCATTGTCACTACCTAGAATATTTAGCAATCCTTACTGGACAACCATGCCATGCAATCTTCTGACTGTCACACTGGTGACAGTAATTGACAAGAGAGAAGAAGGGATTACAGACCAATTGTAACCAAAGCAAACATCACTTTGGACACCTCCCACTGGACTGTTCTCTCCTCCTCATTACTCAGCATGCTGAAGTCCATTTTCTGTGTATACGCAATTAATGTTACTCTTTTGGAACTGGCCAATAAAGAATGGCAAAATGCCATATTTTCAATGAACAATTTAACACATGCCCTTGCATAAAGAGGTCTTGCAAGCAGAGTAAGTGTAAAAAAATAAACCGTTACATCAATTATTTTGTGTCTGTGCATGAGTTACTAAAGGACTTTCTAGTTATCCCTAAACACAAACACCAACAAAGTTTGTTTCTAAGTACTTGTTCCTCTAAATTGTCAGTGAACTGACTATATGGCTACTGTTAAATGCGTGTTTTAGTGCATTACTGGACTCTGGACTGCAAAGTTCTTCCTGATACAAAATTAAAGCCCCACAGCCTGAATTGAGCACAGCATTTTACATGAGTATTAACCTGAAGTGCAAGTATGTTGGTGTTAACTGGAACTTGAGGTCTTGCTTAAATACCTACTGATATATAACATCTACTTGAAAGCAAGGATTCAGTCATGCCTACCTGAACGGGCTCCTCAACTGCAGGTTTCATCATCTCTTGAGAGGCAAGTGTCATACCAAATGCATGATCAGCTATTCTTAGTGCATGGATACCGATGCCTCCAGACACTGGCTATTCATCTCCTATTATTTCATCCTGACAGAGGAAAATTCTACGGTCATTAAATGCCCAATTCCTGTGACTCACTGAAGTCAGTGAAAAAGCTCCCATAGACATGAGTTGGACTCAGATAACGGTCCAGTCTCCTGAGGTGGTTAGATGTTTCCATTTCCTTTCAAGGTATGGAATAAACCATTGAAAGCATAAAATGACCCTTATTCAGGATAAGCAATTATTTTTTATGATTTCAAAGATTTTCCAGTGACAAATTTTTATTTTGTGTTTTTTACGTGGATGAGTGAAAAGGAAATTGAAAAGATCTCTACATACTTATCTCAGTGCACCAAAAACAGGAGTGTCACTTTACAAGGAGTGATGTTTAAGTTCCAGAGGAACTCTATCAACCCCAAATTTTTAGCCAGTTCCACTTCCTATAATCATCATAGGTTCTGTTTGTTTAGAGAGAATAAAACTCATGATCATAGAATCATAGAATAGTTAGGGTTGGAAAGGACCTTAAGATCATCTAGTTCCAACCCCCCTGCCATAAGCAGGGACATCTCACACTAAACCATGCCACCCAAGGCTTCATCCAACCTGGCCTTGAACACTGCCAGGGATGGAGCACTCACAACCTCCCTGGGCAACCCATTCCAACATCTCACCACCCTCACAGGAAAGAATTTCTTCCTTATATCCAATCTTAACCTCTCCTGTTTAAGTTTGAACCCGTTACCCCTTGTCCTGTCACTACAGTCCCTAATGAAGAGTCCCTCCCCAGCATCCCTATAGGCCCCCTTCAGATACTGGAAGGCTGCTATGAGGTCTCCACGCAGCCTTCTCTTCCCCAGGCTGAACAGCCCCAACTCTCCCAGCCTGTCTTCGTATGGGAGATGCTCCAGTCCCCTGATCATCCTCGTGGCCCTCCTCTGGACTTGTTCCAACAGTTCCATGTCTTTTTTATGTTGAGGACACCAGAATGCACCCAATGCTCCAAGTGAGGCCTCACAAGAGCGGAGTAGAAGGGCAGGATCACCTCCTTTGACCTGCTGGTCACACTCCTTTTGATGCAGCCCAATCAAAATGAAACAAACAAAAACCACAAACCCACTCACTCTTCTCCCCCACCAAAAAAATACCCCAAACCAGAACCAAACCAACACTGAAGAAATCAGTAATAGAAAATCAGTAATAGAAATATTTACTTTATAAACTCTATGGACATCGCTTAATCAATCAAACTTAGAATGCATTTAATCCAATATGTTCACTGTTTGCATAGGCTCACAGGCAGAGCAGGTATTTGTAAATGTCATATCACTGAAGAGTGTTGTGCAGGAGTCAAATTCTCCTGAGGAAGAAGTCAGCTTTTAGATGTACGTTTCTTCATAAAAGCTTCTATTCTTATTTGACTAAGTCAGTAATAGACATTAACAACAGATTTCTCTAACTTGCCAAAATTCTAATAATTGGTTTAATAGCTAAATAAAAGCTCCCTGAAAGCATAGGAAATGTTCCCATCATTCCCTGTTTGGTAGCTGAATTACACTGACTCACAGTATGGCCATTTCAGTTCAAAGTTTCTTTTGACATCCAAACATAAGTACTCTAATATACTCAGCCCTGTTAGGAAGAGTTTGAGTAGTTTCTATCTTGTGTCTCTTTAGAGAGAAGTGCAAGTGCCCAGGGCCACAGAGAGGCTCATGATACACAGCAGGATGAGTCCAAAGAAAACTTACATGCTGTGTTGTGCACATGTCTTGTGGAATCATGGAGTGACAAGTCTGGGGCCTGCTAACTAGATATCTCAGCTCCTTTCCCAGTTAGTGATTTTTCCTGCCTATGAAAGGTGGAGTGGGGAGACAAAGGACATGGTGCATTGTGGAGTTGTGAAAGGCGAAGATACAGATCTGCATCCAGGAATTTAGGAGCACCTTTGTGCCTCACAGTTTAGCCATAATCAGAGAATCTCTCCGAACCCCTGTTTTCAGTGAAGAATTAAAGGCATGAATTTGCAGAACTAATTCCAAACTAATGGTCACCATGTTGTGCAGTCACACTTTGAAGCTCAGAATTCTAAAGCAAATAGGACATGCAAAGTGGGCAGCAAATTGTGTGTGCTAAGCAAGAATTAGGCAGATATCTCTGGCTGGAGTGATAAAAAGTGATTGCTTAACAAGTGTTGTATGGAGCTTTGCTGAGTTGGTATATTCTGCATAGAAGACCAACTAATGCCCATGCCATTGATGTCTTCCTTTTCTGCTGTGAACTACTTCTGCTTCTACTTCTTCATAACAAGGTTCTCTTTTGAAAAGCTTTGTATCAGTGGTACTCAGGCATGGATTTACAACACAGTTCTCATAGCTGGAGTTCCCAGGCAAGGCCTATTTTTCATGAGCAGCCATCTGTTCCCCATCATCATAGATGTAAGGGTCCCTGATGATGCTTGTAAGCTCTGGGTGTTGTAATTCATCCCATAGAGGAGAAGGATACCTTGGGACTGCTCTCATAAATACACTGTTACAAAGGGAACTGCAAAGTTTAAGACTAGGCGTACTAGGACGACTTTACACAGAAGAAAAGAAAGGAACCTGAAGTACCTGCATCCACCTTTTTCCTTTACTTAAGCTGATTCCTTGAACTTCCTTAAGCTGATGTGTTTCTACAACATGGCATACAGCAAGTTCCCTGTCTCTTCTGTCTCCAATTTCTTGGAAAAGATCCTGAGCTCTTCCTTTTTTCTCTCCAGCTGGTTTGAAAGCTCTGTCTCTACTAGGTGTCACTGGCTCATGAAGGTAAGATTCCTTGTCACATCACGAAATGCAATGTCAGGGAGTTGTATCTTCAGCTCCTATAGTTAAGCCAAGCTGCAGAGCTTGGGGCAGCACAAGTACCTCATGAATTGCATGGACTCCATCCAGATCATAGATGCTTTAAATAAAAGCATAGGCCAATGACATGCTTTTTTTTCCTTTACACCTTTGCAAGCCTGAGATTAGTCTATGATAGAAACAGCACAATCTAGCAATGCTTAATACTTTTTAGACACATATAGTAGTACTTGTCCCAGCATAACAAGACACTTGGAGAGGAAAGCTGTAATAATAGGCTAGTATAAACAATTGAGTAAAGCCTCCTGCATGGGCTGAGGTACAGCTGTGGCTTCTTCTCATTGAACTCCTTCATGGAGGAAGCTATACCTCATTCATTGGTAACACTATGTTCTTTCCTTGTTTCCATGCCTTAGATGTAGATAGTCAGTGCCCTTATGAATGTGGCTGTTGGTCACAGAAGAGAAGACCATTGCTAACCATCTAGGAAGAGTTCTCTACACCCAACAGTCTGCTAGGAAACATATCCTTGCTGCAAGAGATCATCTCCAGTCCCTGCCCTATGACACAATGAATGCAGGACTTGTTTCATGGAGCAGCATTGAAGACACTTGGAAGGTATTCCAGACATTTTTATGAACACTGTCACCTTCACTTAAAGATGGACAAGGTGTTTCAAAAGAAACTGTTAGGAACAAGGACGAAGCTAACATCATTGTAATAATGCGTTAATGGAAAGATTTTTAAATGTGTTCATTGGCAATTCATCTTTGTTCCCACTGAAGTCAACACTAAAGCTCACACTGGCAGCAGCTATGCCAAAGCAAAGAGAATCTGATCATACCAGAAAATTACACTTAGGATCTTGGGCGCTTGGGAGAGGAAGGTGCTAATGGGAAAAAGATCTCCAGAAGAATTTATATTCCGTGTCACATTCAAGTTTCTTTTTCTATAAAATATATATTCACAAACTCTCCAGTTGTTCAAGCTTTTGTTTGTTAGTTTTGGGTTCAGTTTGGTTTGGTGTTTTTTTGGTGAAGGTTTTGTTTTGTTATTTTGGGTTTTTTGGTTTGGTTGGTTGGTTGGTTGGTTTGTTGTTGCTGTGGTGGGGTTTTGTATTTGTTTTGGGTTTTTTTTTTTGTTATGGTTTTT
>NDXB01005727.1:174219-194553 GCA_002631895.1 Agapornis roseicollis | reverse complement strand
TTTGTGGTGGGGTTTTTTTTTTGTTTTGGGTTTTTTTTTTTGTTATGGTTTTTCTTTCTTTTTTTTTTTCTTAAATTTTCTCTCCCTACTTTCATTCCACAAAGAGAGAAGTAAAAAGATACTTCTGAGTTTCAGCATGGACTTGTTTCTCCATGATATAGATGACTTTTCTCCTATTTTCCTCCTGCTGAAAACGTGGAAGGTAAGCAGTACGTGGACGATGGAAGAATATTAATTTAAACAGGTCCCTGGGTTCCACATTCCTGATGTGAACTTCTGAATATTCACTGCTTGATCCACAGCTGAAGGGAGGAAGGAAATTCATAAATAAAGATAAAAAAGAGACCTTTTTCATAAGAAAAGAAGGATAATGGCACAATGTGTGTCTGCAGATGTGTGTGGATGGGGGATACAAGGAAAGACTGATATTATGGTAAGAGAGGAAACAAAAAGATAAAAAGACACACTGGGTGATGCACAGCCCTGTTTCTCATCCGTTCTTTGGGAGCAGGGGCTGCTGCTGCTAATATTGTCTTGAGGAAAAATCACAAGGGGTCACTGTTTATATGAGCATTGTTGATGCCAGATTAAGCCACTTACTTATTGTAAAGAAACTAGCACTCTAAGTTCCCTCTGTAGTCAAGGGATAAAGTCAGCCACTTTAGCCTGGAGATCTCTGGATCTCCAGGCATGCTCTGGAGATCTCCCTCTCCCTACTGACTATAGGGGGGTCCTTGGTTGCCCAGACTCTTAACTTCTGTGCTTCCATTTCTGAGAGATTTGTGACTCCAAGATGCCAGATGTCTGCTTTAGTAGTCTCAACCCCTTCCCCTAGGAAACAGTACTGATGAAGGTCACAAAGCCCCAGTCTCGGTGTCCTGAAGTACACATATCACTTAGGGAATGCTGACTAAGCTGGTTTTCATTTCCAGGTATATTAACACATGCATCAAGTCAACAATATGGTGTTCCTTATTTCCAACATTAGAATGGAAAGACTCTGAAAAACAAATTAAAAATCAGTCTATGTATCTATCTGCATCGATTTCACAGTGGGCTGGGGCAATATGTACCAGGTAAGGGGCCAGTTTATGGACTTATTTCTCTAAATAATGGTAAATAATGGTAAGGAAAGAGACATCAGCTAATGAAATAGTTTGGCATATTTCTATGAAGCAGGCTGAAAGCTATCTTTTTCGGTTCTTGTGACAGCATGCACATGTGTCGTCTTATTCTCAGTGAATGCAACATTACCAAAGTAAAAGCAACAGGTTCATTTTGGTGTGCTAAGGGAGAGCCATGTAGCATCATAAAGAAATTAAATCTGTCTGCATGAAACTAGGTACTGTCACATGCAACCTAGCATTGATCAAATTAATTTTAATCTCCCAAAATAAATATAAAAGCAGAACATAGGAACACCTTAGGAAAAATTTTTAAATTGCTCTCTAATGCTGAATTTCTGCCCACAACAAGGTTTTATGGAGGCTGTACAAAGTCCAGAAAACAAGTTTTGTGAAAATGTTGCCAGAAAAAGATCCTGAACATAATAATGCAAACATGTTTTTTATTGCTATGCAAAACTTCATTGTGTAGAGCTGGAGGCTACCTCAGTGACTTCTGAGACGCTTTCTTCATTACAAATATTCTCATGAACACAGAAAAGCAATAGTTATAGTTCATGTGGCTTGGTACAAATGGCAGTAACTTGGCTGCTTCAGCCTATTGAAATTCTGTGGCTGACCAAATTGCAGGTTTTTTTAATAATTGCAAGTTTAAGAGTTCAAAAAGAAGCCAAAGACAGTCCCAAAAAAACCAGACTGAACTGTAGCACATCTGGGAATGTATATAAACACATACTGTGCATTAATCCTGTTATGTTCTAGATCCATGATCCTTCAAACTGAGATCTTGTCTTTTGGTCAGTGTACCTATATATATATATATATATATGTGCATGTGTATGCATAAACATTAGTGGTGGTAGTAGACAGCCATCAACAGTTCATATCTAATATCTGAGGAGCTATCATTTTGCAAAGAATGAACTTTCTCTTCCTCTTCATCATCCTTCCAAACATCAGTGTCCCATCTAACACCATCCATCAAAGACGTGTTGCTTTTTTTTCACTTCACACACTTCTCTGGAAAGCTAACTGAAAACCATTCTTGTCTCCTCCTCCGGTTGTATGAGTAACTGCAGCAATTATGTAACTGCTGAAAAATCAGCCTGCTTTCAGGACAAAATGTACAGAAAACAACTGAAAGAAACCACAAGAGATCCAGGGTACATCTTTTTCCTGAGCAGATAACCCAACGCACCATACAAATGGAAGTTAAGCAAAAACTTAGCTACGGTTGGAAGAAA
The DNA here is from genome assembly GCA_002631895.1 of Agapornis roseicollis. Classification (NCBI taxonomy): domain Eukaryota; kingdom Metazoa; phylum Chordata; class Aves; order Psittaciformes; family Psittacidae; genus Agapornis; species Agapornis roseicollis. The sequence goes on along the minus strand of NDXB01005727.1, from coordinate 192,185 downwards.
ATAAACTCACTACATATCATGGTCTGGCTGCATTTAGGCTAGAATACCTCTCCCACCAAATCCAAACTCTGCAATCCTTGCATAAATCAATGACATCATCTTTTGTGACTCATTGCCTACAGTATTTATATTCAGCAGGCTGTCTCCCTTGTGGGAAAGTGTCTGTACTGCTGAGACCCATAACTCATTCTGATCCTTGTACAGGAGGTAAAGAGGATGTTCTCTCACCTTGCCTTAATTTCACACACTTTGCACAATATCCCAGTAGGATTTCTTTTCTCAGTTTCACAACAATGTTGAACAGTTGTTTGTCTCCTGAGAAGCTTCATCTTGCACTGCCTAGGGAGTGGCATAAAGAAGAACATATGTGAGTGTGCTCATGTCCTGGTGTATGACATGAATCATCTTGGTAGACTGTTTTAACATGATACACTCAGATAATACGAAGGCTGAAAGATAAGCATTTACTAAACATGAGATGGCAGTGGTGCATGGAATATTCATTTTGCTTCAGTCTGTGAAAGAGTGATGATGCACTCTTTCATTACATGCTCATACGACCTTTCCCTAATACTCTTACATATTTTTGCCGTGGTTTCCCATTATCTAAGCTGGTCACCCCAGGCTCCCTTTATAGTCAGTAAAAAGAAGCAGGCATATCTGCAGTGCAATTCATCTCATCTTAAAATAGACATCTAAAGTATGACAGCTGAATCACATTTGAGAAGTATCCTTCAGTCATTTACCTGTATAAAATATAGTCATTTGCCTTGATTCACCTCACAGACCCTGCATGGATGGCAAGATAAAGGACAATCCAACTCATCCATCTCTCTTTAAACTTCAAGGCTGTAATGTGTGTTATCTCTAAAACATTTCTGGTAGATGAAAAACCCTCCAAACTGGCAGAGAAAATTGTAAGCAATTTTCCTCATTTTTGTAAATCATTGAATGCACCTTATTATCTTTATGAAATGCTCCATTTTCTGAATTTGTATCCATTCTTGTTTCCCACTTTGGGCTGTTAAACTTCTGCAGCACACGGAATGCTACAAGCTTCTCTCCCTCTTTGCAGTCTTCTCTTCATTAAAAATTTCCATTGTCACTTTACTGTTGAAGAACTCTGGCAGCGGACTCTAGGTTACCTGATTTAAAAACAATCACAGCTTCATATTGTGGCCTAATGGTTTAAGTAAAATATTCTGCATCTTGCCATTTTTAAAAGTTTATTATTCTCTTCTTCCCGTGGCTCAGATTGCATTTCTGCTGCTACTTAGCCCATCAGCAGGACTATTGGATACAAAATATGCCATGTAAGGAACAATTATAACCAGATTTAATAATGATTTATGTTCTTTCAACTTTGTAAATCTCAAAAAAATATTAGTCAAGGCATAATGATTCCAGCTTTTATACCAGAAGAATAGAGTTCAACATCTGGCTCAGAATTTCATCCAGAGTAAAAATGGTTCATACTGTGAAGCTTCTGTGTGTGTATGCTGGTAGGGGGTGAAGAGTTCGAGAAAATGGGTGTTTTCTGAAATGGAGGAACCAGGCAATTTCATAATTATATTATTGAAAGCTGGAAAAGCAAGTCTTGTCTCCCACACCCAACATGAAATTATAAACCCAAGAATAACGATGTTCATCTGACCCTTTAAATGCTATCTCAGTTATTTTCTGTCTGTGTTATTTATCTGTCACTACATACAGGCACCAGCTGCATAACCACAGCTATTTGGATATGATCAAGCTAAAGCCATAGGACTAAGAGTAGCAACCATTAATTTCTACTATGATTCCCACTGCCCACAACAATGTGATGCTCACAGTAATACATACACACATACAGAAAATAAATCCTGATCTTCAAATGAACAGTCAGTGCTGTCTCTTTGCAAGTGGGTAGGTCTTAAACACCATCCAAGATCTCAGATCTCAGGCACTTTTAAGCATAGATAATGCAAATCATGCATTGAAACCAACACAGAGCACTTCTAGATGCACAGAGGTATGGCTCACAAGTAGCTTAGGTTTTGTTCATAAAGCCACTTCTAGCTTTGATTGCTCTGGTAAAGGGAATACCATTCCCAACCTGCCCAAGAAGTGTGTCACTACCCTACCTACTGGGTTAATCTGCAGGCTGTCATGCTCATATAACTGCTCCCCATCTATTCCATCTAAAGCCTGGCATGTAGAAACACACTGTCATTTCAAAGGAAAAAAAATAGGGATGAGTAGGAGGAGCCCAGAGTTGAAAAACTGAAGCATTTTGTATTATGAGTCCATGCATATGACTCACTTCCTCAGAAGGTGTCCTCTAATCACAGGTTTCCTTAAAGCAAGACTGTTTGAGCACACCTGGTCAGGTACAGTACACGTGAGGTAGTGCTTCTGAAGTGTCTACAGTCTAGGTGTGAATGGAGGCTACATGTTACTGCTTAGTTTTGCACAGGCATGCTGATGCCCAGCAAATTCTATCTGTAAGAAGACTGATAGTTCTAGCCAGCTGGAAGTGTCACTTTGGCATCAGACGGAAGGCCTGGGACATAGTAGAGTACATATACGTGCCCTTTTCATGTCTTTTCATCAAACCCAGATGAAAGACCCTGTCACCTGCAGGAAAAATCCTCACAGGGATTACCCTGGCATGGGAAAGAGAGAGGCTGCAGGCAGATATGCCACAATCTGACCTCCTGGTATGACAGCAAGATCCGCCAGGAGGAGCTAGGGTAGATGTCAGTGCTCTTTAAGTCAAAGAGAAGTAAGAAACTGACATTAGTTACTGTGCCAGTCTTCTTGCATAAGAAACATAGGTTATAAGTAACCCTATACAAGTAACCTTGCATAAGTAACCCTCTACAGCATAGGCCATAAATGTGTTTATGACTCCTGCCTTGGTTCTGAAAAAAGCAGAGGATAATGTCTTAAGGTGACATACAGGGAAAATCGTCTAATCTAGTTCCCTCAGATAATGACCCTGTCAGCGATACAGCTGAACACAGGAGGACTAGAAAGCAGGGTCCAGCATTCTCTAAACTTCCTGATTCTATAAAAGCAATTTCCCAGGAACAATAAAGAAATTGAGTCAATTCCAATTAAGAGGTCTTTAGAGTGGTGGGCTGATGGGGGCATGCAGGAGTTGATCTGTGCTTTCTCCAAAAGGTATAGTTCTTCAAACAGAAACACAAGTGGAAAAAAGAAACCATGTGAGAAAAGAAAATGCAGTCCTCTAGCCTTATCTCCTTAGAAAGCCTTATCGCTTTATGCTTGTTTATCCTAAGCACTTTCAACTGAATGCAGAGCTCTTTTCTTCCACTATTGATAAAGAATATCCATAAATGCTCTGGATAAGAGTCATAAAAAAACTAGGCAGATGGCCACAGTCGTTCCCCAGAGGATGTGTGTAGCCTCTGTCACTGTGTCCCTCTGCATCTTCTGCAATTCAGCAAGTTACAGAGGGCCCAGACAAGACCCTGGTACTGGTGTGTCAGATGCTACAAAAACCTGCCTAAGAATCAGTCTCTGGCCCAGAGGAAGCAGGGAAAAGCTGAGAAGGGAAAAAAGAGATCGTGATTTTATAGGACTGGTTAACACTGAGGTTTCAAAACAGGTTTTGGATACCCAGTCTGAAATACTTCAGAGGAACTGACCACAAAGTATTGCAAGTTGAATACCTAAAATCACTCAAAGTTTTTATAAGCCTTGACTTATACCACCGTGTTATGACAAACAATATTTTCCTCTACACAGGGAACATTCAGGATTGAATGCTCATTTCTTAGTGCCCTCTTATCTACCTAGTGAATTTCCTGACAGAGACAGGTTCTGTCATTGTTGCTTTCTTGATCTGAGATACTAATGGCATAAAACAGTCAGCAGTAAATTCATAATATCTTCCCAGTGCAGACACTGAGGCTGATCTAATTTGCAACTCTTTTCTCATGGCCCTGTAAGCATCATCAAAGAAGCATTAAAACTGCAGAGGAAGGGAAGGAGGTATATTCAGACTGCCCACAGTATGCTTAAGTATGTGACTCCTTTCCACTTATGATCAAGAGCACTGGATTTGAGCAGCTCTGGGTAGCAGTCAGGCTGAATTGCTCTATCCATACATGTTGGAAAGAAAATATTTGCAATTCATTTCACTTACCTTTGGATTGCTGAAAGTCATGCATGTAGTCAGAGCTAATTGCCTAGAGCCCTTTTATAGACTCTGAGAGAAAGGTATTTTCAGAAAGTGATTCATCCTACCCATCCAACCCCCAAGATGAGTAGCCTGCATGAACAGCTGTCAGCCTCTGGTGACTGCACAGGGAGTCAAAGCATGGCCTATACTAGATACATAAGTCTTTAGCCAGTAAGAGTCATTCCAGTCAGAGTTATACAGGTTGAATATGAGCCCATGTACTCTGTCCAGAAGACTTCACATGTATGCATTTGTTTATATCTAATACAAAATGCTTAAATGAGTCTGTGCTCTTTTCCTTCATTCTCTTGTGTCTTGGCTACATCTATCATTAATTATTTTCTTCCTGTTTGCCTGATATTAATGCAATAAGGCAGCATTGAATAAATTGAGTTACAGTGGGGGAAAAGGAGAAATAAAACACACTGTGTGTAAACCCATTTTAGAGGCTGAGAGCAGAAAAACAGAGCACAGGCAGAACAGCCTGAGTGTTTCTGGCGAGCTTGCAGGCATAACACAAGTAAACATCTGAAAGACAAAACTACTATCAGCTCAGCATAGAAAGCAAGCTGCCAGGTCCACAAAAAAAAAATGAGTGTGAGGCCCAACCTAAGCATGTGTGTGCATGCTGAAGAGAGCCAGAAAACCTCTACAAATGTCACCATCTACTCTGCTTTGATATACGGGCCCCAGAGGCCAAGAACTTGACTCTCAGATCTTTTTTGTGCAAACTGTGACATCTCAGACTCACATCAAGAGCTTTCTATATGTTTTGGCTCAATATCTGCTCCCAGTTATGTTGGTGGAAGGAACTTCAGATTCACACCAATCTAACAGAGTTTATTTTGCCATCTGTCTGTGTTTAGTCTTCATATTAATAATTAAGTCAAGCAATGCAGATTGGGATGAAAATTCTTTCCTGAGGAAGAGAGCTGTGTGCCATGCAAGTTACCTAGCAGCTGCTGAATCTGTTTCAAAAATTACTAGTGAGAAAGCTCACTACTCATTTTTCCACAAGTATTGGCATTGCAAGGATGTCCATTGCCATGAGCCTGTTATTTAAAATTTCTGCTGAACAAGAGCACACCCAAAAAGTAATGGTCTCACTTAACAACATGCTGTGAACTTCATGAGGGGTTTCTGAGCTATAAATGTGCTTTCTGTGCTCTGTTAATAAAATCATCCTTCCTATCAAAGAAACAGGTCTGCGGATAGGCAAGTTGCATGAGTTTGCCCTCATGGAGTTTTTCCCAGCCCACACCACAGTTCAGGGTTAATTGCACAGAGGTCCCTTCACTGGCTCAGGAAACCCTTCCGGTCAAGGCCACCTCCCTCAAAAGGATCACTGGCATTAGTGTGGCCTTGGCTTGTGGCTTCCCTCCATCCAACAGATGGGCAGTGGGTCACCTCCAAGAGAAGTGGACCTCTGTCAGCCATTTGCCTCTTTCTAGAACAAGTCTGTCTTATGATATCCCACACATGAAAACCCAGAGGGGAAATGTGAACCTGGCAATAGGTAAAGGTGTTATTAACCTCATGGACAAATGCATCTGTCACCACCAGTGTGGGCTGTCTTTGCCTCTTCTGAGTTTTTCCTGATTTACACTGAGCTCAAACCACTCAACTTCTATAGGGATATGACTCAGCACTGAATTTTGGCACAGGCTGCTCAGAATTAATTATAATTGTGAAGTGCATAGCTATGGGGGCCCCACTTCTACTGATAATCCTCCTCACCATGTAATCACATTTTAACCCCTGTTGGCCCCATTACAGAAGTCCCCATCCAGGACCAGTTCTTCTCTTCTGGAGGATAAAATACTTACTTGAGCTTTTTCCCCAGGTTTCTCTACCAAAGTTCTCTATAATAAGAGATTTCAGACAGGAATTGATAAATCCATACTAAAGGGAGAGTAAACATTAACATATTATACCTTGTGGAATAAAAGGGGAAAAACAGAGCTTTTGAAATGCTAGTTAAAATGTAATGGCAAGCCTCTAAAGAAAACAACAATGCCCTCATTTCTGCATACACTTGTTTTTTTCAATAGCTCTGCTCATTTTGACCTCCAGCCCTAAATTCTTCACATCAGTAATTCAAGTTTCCATAAAGAAAACATAATAAATTTTGAAGCAAGATTGTAATTAAAGACAGTTACAAGAAAATAATCTCTGGGTAATTTGAATTCTTTTAGAACCAATATAGCTAAACTATTGACAGAATAAAGAGGGGGAATTAATGGACCTCATATCAGACTTGAGTGAAAGGCAACTGTTTTGTTTTGGAGAACTGCACAGCCATTGGCATTTTAATCTGACTTACAAAGCTTGCTATTGACATTTTTCAAAGTCTTCCCTCATATTTTCATGTTGAACAGTGATGCTGAAGGAAGCTTACTATGGTTTGGCTGTCTGCCTGCAGCTTCTGCAAGGCAGGTGCTCTTGTCTCTTTGCAGCAACCAAGTTGCTTCTGCTTCTTGCTGTTCTGGCACACCAAAATAGAAACTTCATTTCTTTTCTTATAATATACCAGGTTGGATTGCCTAAAGCCCATGGACTGAGAGACCCACTGAAAAATATAACCCCAGCATTTGACTTTCACATATCCTTTCCCAGGAGAACAGGGAGTACTGCTCTGAAGAAAACAAAGGAAGACATTATTTTTGTTGGGCTGAGTGTTTCAAGGTGAAAACATGAAGCTGCTCAGGAGATGTTGGGAGTGGGGGGTGGTGGTGTTATTTGTAACAGAGAAGCCTCACTTTTGAAATCTATAGATTCTACTCACTTCTTTGAGTGCTGCTGTTAAGCTAGTTCAGATGCTCTCTGCCTGTATATGTCTCAGGGTATGTCTAGCCAGCTAAGTGCAGTCCATTGCCTCAGTTGACCAGGTACTCTCCACAAGTTGCATGCCAACTGCATCTGGCAAGTCCTGCTGATCTTTGTCACCAAAAGGCATTATACCATATAAAAAGTAGAAAGACCAAATTTTGTGTTTAAAAAGGCAATATTTTCACTGAACCTCTTCATCCTGAGATCTTTTCTAGGTTATTTCATTTCTTCCCATCCTCTGCTTCCCTTCAGCCCCCTAAAGTCAACAGACAAACTCCAGATCTACCAGAGTGAAGAGGATCAGAGTCTGATCTTTCGTATCTCCCTTCAGGGTAAAACAAGACTGAAATCTTCTTCTAAGGAATGGGAAGTGTGGTGGGATGTTTCCATAACAGCTTGTCTGTGGAAAATACCATGCTGTCATGTGCAAGTATCCCCTGGCATACAGGTACTTTTGCAAAGAGCCCTTGGACATACTTGTGTGAATATAAGAGCAGCAGCATTTCTCAAGTTCACTTGGCATTCACAGAAATCCTGGGTTTGTGGGTAATTGCACTTCCAGGAACATTACCAACAAATCTTTAGGGTCCGGGTTACATGGGAGCATCAGTAACAACCACCAGCCCTGCAGGAAGAGAGCAGGAAGGGCTGCAGAAATCTGACAGATGTGTGGGACAATTCTTTCATTCAGAATTACACCACTCAAGGTCTTAAAGTTACTGGGCTTAGAGGCAGACAGGCTAGGCTAATTCTGGACTTCTTGTGAGTCTAATTTAATTCCTGGAAGTGGAGCTGTGTCCGCTCAAGCTTGGCTCCAGACCAGCTTTTCCAAAAGCAGTCAGGCACCAGTGCAATTGTCAGAGTCACTTAACTCCCACTGATGCTAGTTGCGTGCCTTTTGAAAATCCCACTAAGGGCGACTGCAAATCTGGCCCCTAGTATGCTCACTTGCTCACTTCAGTTTATTCAGCTGTAATTACAGGTCAGCTCTGCTCACACTGCAGCCCTTCCACTGAACTGCTCACTTTCCTGGCACTCCAAAGACCTAAATATTTGGGGGGGGGTGGGGAGCAAAAATTAATTCTGCTTATTGGAAACTGAAAAATTAAGCTATTAAAGGGTTAGAATGTGATGAATCAGTTCTCTACAGTGAAGTGATAGTAAAGCAAGCTCCAACTTAGGAGCAGCACAGACTGATTTATTGTTGATCAATGCACTTCTCCCTTTGCTCTTCCCCATACAGTTACCTGGAGACAATGGTACTGTTTGTCAGTAAAAAATGGTGCAGTGTCATACATCAAACCACAAACAAGCCCAGACTAAGAGGCTGTTTATGAGCAGTCCCAGCTCTGATGTTATACCAAGGCCTTACTAATGCAGGGAACCTCATTAATCTGAACAGTTTGGGACCATAGAGCCATCTGAATTAATGAGAGCTCCTGTTGCTGATGTGGAGCCATAACCAGTGCAAAAGGCATATTCCTGTTTTTTGCTTTTTTTTCCACTGTATATGAGTATTTTGGCATAAAAAAAAAAATACGCACAAAACTCAAAAACCCCTACAAGTTTAGAATGCATGCACCAAGTATAAACACACCCCTGGAAGCCACAGCAGCAGCTGATGCAGGAGCAGGTGAACTTTTGACTAACTGAAATGCTTGGATTAACAATTTCTGGAATAAAAGCAATACAGACCCCAAGAAGCTGGAAACCTCATCTATTGATTCTCCTGGGCCTTGGAAGGAACTTCAGCATCAGGTCAGAAACTCTTAGCTCAAACTTATCTCCAGATTGAACATCTGAATTTTCAAATCCTCTGCTTATTCTTTTTTTAATCCATCTTCCTATTTTCTATGCCTGAGTGCATTGTTTCTGGCAATGACATTACTTTGTCCATTTGTTTTCAGACACAGTCAGGGGCAAGTGGTCCGCATCTCAAACATGATTTATTGGGGTCTCACTGTCCTCTATGGTGTCATGGTTATTTAATTCTTAAGGAAATCATCTCCCTAGAAGAATAAACTCATTTAAAGAACTAATGCTAATGGGAAACTCTCGAGCAAAATGCTTGTGAATTAAGGAGCCCAGGAGTGAATAACATACACACATTGACCGTTTGTTGATGAAGCAGGGCAAAACACTTCCCTTTCCCTTTAATTCCGTACTCTGGCTGATCAGAGAGCTAGGAGGGCTGCAGAATAGCTAGGAATGAACTGCCACCGTGTGGCCAAGGAACAGTTTTAGCTACCTTCCTAGAAACCTCCTTCAAGAGCTGTTGCACTGAAACAAATGGCAGTCCCCAGCACTTACAAGCAAAAGTTTTCTGCTGCTCGATCACACATATCACTTCTGTGGTACTTGCAGTTCGTCCCTATTGGTGGCCATAGGCTTCTTGCTGAGGTCTTGCTCCTTTATCAGTCTCACTTCAATAAAAGGGTAGAACATGTTTCTCAATTCCATAAATTTGCCCTATATTTTCTCTAATGGGTCACCTCCTCTTCTGACAGGGGTCAGGGTGTCATGATCATGGAGCCATTCAAGTGATGATCCCAGGTCTTGCCTTAAAAAAGGAGAAGATAACTTTTTAATATGACAAGAATGTTTGTTTGTTAGTAGAAAACTTATGACCTTGTACTAAATTATTGCTAGTCAAGTAAGACTCTACCCTCTGCTTTTCAGCTTGGTCTGAAGCAGCTGGACTCATATGTTCTGACTTGCCCTCAAAATTCTTTTAGAACACATTTTTCTAGCTGTTAAACTCAAGATAAGTCATGAGTCGTTCCACCGACTTGATACAACTTGGTTCCACTTTACCATGGGCATAACTCAGAGCTACAGGTCCAAAAGGTGGCAAAAGCCCCCTAAGCACACCACATGGTGACTGGCCAGCTTCATGCTACTTTCATCTCCTTGTGAGCCACTCTATCATGAAAACATTACAGGTACTCTCCTGAATTAGCCTAAGCAGAAGTGCAAACTGGACCTACAGCTGTGAAGATTTTGAGAACATCCACTAGGTGTTAATCCAGTATTTTTAGACACCCCATTCAATCTGGAGGATCAGATAACTATCCATCTTTGCTATGAGCTATCTTTGAGGACTTTCTGCATTACTTACTGTAGTGCTGACACCTTCTGCCTTCACTGTAACTTTATGGAACTGCAAGATTCAAACCAGAGTGTACATCTTGTCCAGCTGCCAACTTTCCATTAGCGCCTATATTTCTTCTGTTTCTGCCAAAGACGCTTACAATTTCAGCTCACTTATGTGTATCATGATTGCACTGAGTTGCTCCACACAAAAGGACAAAATATTTTTAACTCCTCCAGGACATGATTTCTTCAACAGACTTCATTTCTCTTCGGTTAGTGGATTCTTGTACACAGTGTCTTTAATTTCTTATGGACAGCTGGGGATGTGGCATCACAGAAATTCATAGCCTGAGCCTGTTTAGAGCTAGTGCTCAGCAATGACAGCAGCTAGAAGAACCTGAAATACCCCAGTACTTCAGCTGACCCGAATTTGAAACAATAAAATAAGAGAAACCTTCCTAAAGATCTTGCTCATTACTCCAATGCACTCTTGGAAAGAGCTTTTGGGGTCAGTGCTGTGGGGAATGTTCACACACAGTGGCCTTGATCGATATTGCTCCTAGTTGGTACTCCTTGGAGCCTGGGGGCATAACTGAAGGAGTTCAGTAGCAATCTCTGCAAGGGATCTAGGTCATGAAGAGCTCTGCTGCTCATGAATAATTCTTCTGTACAATTTGCATTGTCAGAGCACCTATAGTAGGTGCTTAATTAAGTAGTGCTTAATTCCAACTTTGCAATGTCTGAAAATAATTGCATGTTGTAGCAAGGTCATTTAGAGACCCTACCCAACGTAAAGAGGGCCCCTTTAGTGTCCATGCAGAGAGCTCTGCCTCCAAAGCTCTTGGGGAAATAATTCAGGGAAGCCAAGGAGAATCAACTGCTCCTGGAAACATGGAAAACTGCTTAGGGTGAGTCGGTGTTAGGTAGGGACATGGTTCCCTCTCAGAGCATACAGAAGGCGCTGCCATCCACAATAAACCCTTCTCTGAGGACAGAGGATGGGAATGCTCACCTTTCCTCTCTCTGGCTTCTTTTATGTTTAACTGCCATTTTCTCACACAGGTAACACAAGACCTGGCTTCTGGGCCTCAGCTCCCCCAGCTTTCACCTCCCCAGAGTGTGGCCTAAGATGCTAGGACCACTCTCCATTGCCTTATTAGAGCTGAGACATGTCCAGTGAGGAGAATACAAGGGTTAATATGCTAGAAGAAGATTGTTTACATTTATGGGATAGGAGGTAGAAAATGTTCTCAGAGAAAAATTGCTTTATTGTACTTGCTTAATTAAAATTTACCAAGATTGTAGCAGGCTTGAAATGACCTTTAAGAAAAGGAGAAAACAAAACAAAACAAACAAACCAATCACAGAATTTGAATTGAAATTACACCTCTTATTTTCCTCCTCTGTCTCTTATTCATAAAAACAAACACATTTCACACTAGAATTTGAGTGTTGGACAGCAGGGCAATCCTGACTCTGTCACAGCCAGAGGACTGGACATACCTGTTTTACAAGGACAGACAGAAGTCACAGGGAAGGTCAAATATGCTGAAGCAGTTTGGTTCTGCACATCACATGCGTCCTTAAAACTGTAGCAAAAGATCAGCTACTCCAATGCATATAACCTTGGCACTATGAGCATGAAGCACAGCCCAGGGCAGAACACCACTGGAATCCTTTTCTTCTTCTTTCATCAGTATTTTAATTATTCACACTCCTGTGATAGCAATTCAAAAAGATGGTGAGGTTTTCTGTCAAAATCCATCCTTGTTACAGGTTCTAGTAGCAAAAAGGTGATCACACACTCAGTAAAAATGTTCCTTGGCAACTTCAGATGAAATTCTGCTTGGAGAGGGGTTTCAGGGTGACAAGGTTGCCAAAAATATGCAGGTTCGAGCACTGGCCCTCTCTTCTCACACATACACAGAGCTGCAGCCTTGAGGCATGTCAGGAACAAGGGGTGTGTTTGGAACATGCTGTGCCCTGCCTATCTGACCTGGCCAAGTGGCCTTGAATGGTCATGTCAAAGGCAGAACATTTTTGACGAGTTATGATGTTCAGTTCAGGGCAGTCAGGACAGGACTGGGGACGTACAAAGGCAGCAACATTGTACAGAGAATACAGACTAATCATGAGGAGCACCAACAGAAGGAGAACAAAATGTAGACCTTCATTTAATCTCTTCATGCATATATGTTAATGCTGTTGGTTAAACTGGTCATTTTCAAGAGGATACAGACTAGACAAAGAGCAGTAAAAGTACCTCCAGAATTAAAGGGCTACAGAAACAATTCCTTCCCTTCATGAGCACCACCAGAAAAAAAGCAGAATGCTTTTATCAGAAAGGAGATGCCAGCTCTGAATGCGGAAACGTGTATTTTTTTGGCACTCTCCTATCTCATGGCAGAAAGTGTCCTAGATCAGTGAGATCTGAGAGGTACTTCCACATCACAGCAGAAATGCTGTTTGGTTAACTCAGTCCCAAAGCCTAGGAAGATAAATCAGCAAGAACTGCCACCTGCCAAATGTTCTGTGTGGTGGGCACAAGGTTCATGGAGTTTATGATGTATCAGATGAGTTATATTGACGGCTAGTGCCTTAGGAAATTTATTCAAGCCTGTGGATATGAAAACAACTAAACATAGAAACAAGAAATCACCAGTGAATCACCAGCTGGTCATACCAATGCTGCCATGATCCACCTGTCACAGTGAACCACCAATTGAACACCAGATGGAAAAAATTAAAGTAAGCAAAGGCTTGATCCCAAATACCTTTGCAAATTCTTAACACAAAGCATGAGCTGGGGGTTGTGGTTCAGATTGATGCTTGTGATATAAATGGTATTGTCTTATCTGAAGGGCCATAGCCTAGTATTTCCACAGGGTGCTATTGCCTTGTCACTTTGTATGCATTTGTACATTGCTGTACATCAGTGGAAGAGGCATACGTAGGTCTTAACAATTCCAAGTATCCTGTGGAAGATGTACCACCTCTAAGACTAAAAAGCCCAAAGAGAAACACTTCTAGATGGATTCTTCTTCATGTATCGTCTTTAATGATGAAGTAGCAGAATACCAAATATTGGACATAATTTAAAGCTGATACAGTGGATTTGCCTGCAGATTGTCTGCTGCATTTGAAAACGACCTTTGCTCCAATTTATTTTCAAAGTGCTCTTTCCCAAGACATTAAGCTTTTCTAGTGTGCATTGGAATTTCTAGATTCAGCAACTGGGTGTTAAAATAGAAAAAACTAACAGGTGGTGTAACCATATGAAAAAAAGGTTGAATGCATTTTTGCATGTAATGAATCCCTTGATGTTGTATCCAAGGAGAGAACAATTCCCAATAGCAAGCAGAGCACAAGATAGCTTGTTTTTTCAATTCACACTGGAGCAGTTCCTCCAAACGCAGGTTTCTAATGCTGATTCCTTCACTGCAGATTTTTCTGCTTGTACCACAGCTTGCTTGTACCTCAGTGCTGTTGCACACCCTCAGATCACAGAATCAATGATGGCACATACAAATTTTCCCATGCAAAAGAAGACAAAATTCTGCTTCACTGCTCTGAAGTTGGAAGCAGTGGTGCAAAAGCTCCAACATATTCACTGAACTGCTTGAACTGCTGTACTACACTCAAAAGAAAAATTACTGCACCAGGCAATCTCTGAATCATTGCTTTCAATAACAGCCCCAGAAAAAAGGCTTGTCAAGTTGGAGCTCCCCCCAAGCTGAATGACAAAGCAGTATTGTTAGGCACAATGAACTCAATGAGTTAAACCCTCATATGAGTCCAACACTGGAATAGCCATGGCTTAAAATATGTCCCACACAAAGAACCTTCCATGACTGCACACATCACTTCCACAGCATAAGAGATGGATCAGAGGCTAAAAAACAAAAGCAAGTCTTACATGTCCTATTTCAGATATTCTACCTTCAGCTGAAGAGGGATTGCTCTTTCAATATTCTTTTTTACGTGTTTTGGGCTTGAATTTTAAAGTGCTATATGCCCCTTCCACAGCTTTGGGCAAGTACATGGGATGTCTTTCCAACCTCTTCCTAGAGTTAGTGGTTCCCCGCTGGGTGTTCCTTTGAGATTGGTTTGCAGCCTTTGCTGTCTGAGCAGTCTCTTGTGAATATCTCCGGGGAGCACGAAGGATCCAGTTTGAATGTAAACTGTGTTCGCTTGTGCTGGTAGCAACTGAAAGACGTAAGATAATGTGGTGTTAACAGTTCACCTGTGATAATTTACATGCACAGCTATGTCAGAGTAAGTCCCTTTATACACACTTCTAAGGCACAGATAATCAGGCCTCTTTTAGATATCCACTTTAGCCTAAGACAAAGGAGAGAAATGGCAGTTTCTCTCCACTGATTATACTAGGATAGAAGATAAGCTCAGATGACACCATCTTCATTTAGTCAGGCAATCCGATCATTTCTGGTGAAAATGTACCATTATTTAGCCTTATTTCTAAATGACTCATTTTTTTCTGGTTGGAGAGAAAACATCCAGCCATTTCTCAATGAGAAAAATGAAAAACAGATGAAGGAAGAATTCAGCCCTGAGCAGAAAGAAAGCACTATTCCAGCACTACACATGCTACATTTGGTCATGTAATGGCCACACATAAAATAGTTGTAACCTTTCAGCAGGGAATAAGCATATTACTATACTTTCACATGCTGCATGCAATGGTTCTAGATTTGGGAAACAAAACTTGGAGGCAAACTGTGTTCATTAAATAAACATACATGGTCTTACAATGCCACTCCTCCCTCTACCCTTTGCACACCAAAAATAATCTTATTTTGGCTGGCTTATACTGTACCATCAAAATCAACATCCACATTTGGCAGATCCATGTCAGGAACTCTCCGCCATCTCTCTGAATCCAGGTCTGCAATAACTGAGTCAAAGAAAGCTATTGCTTCCCTTACATCTGAACTGGACTGTGGGCCTTTTCTTTCCGTGGATGCCTGTTGATCAGACAGGGAGAAAAAGGTTAGTTAAGGGTTGAGCATAATGAGCTCTTAATGATAAAACTGTATAAGGAAGTTGAAAACATTGTATTTGACTCTGTACTTCAAGGTAGAAAAGGACATAGGTCAGACTATTCCACAGGTTGTGGCCATCAAAGAAAGTGGGACAGCAGTTTAACAAATGTCCATCTTGTTACATGCTCAACACCAAACGTCTTCCACTTGGACACTGCCAGCCAGGTGTTATAAAATCCCTCAGAACCCCAGTGTCTGTCTATTTAATTAGGCAGCTAAGTGGCAGATGGGCTTTGCAGCGTAATTTATTCTACCTAGCAGTAGGCACCTAATGAGACACACATTAGAAACGTAGTCATACAGGGTTCCTGCTGTAATTAATGCAGGGCTCCAGTATCTTCAGAAGATGAGTCAGGCCTTAGGTAGGCTGAATTCTCCTCTGCAGGCAGCTCTTTCTGTTAGCTGCAAAGGGATTGTGGGGTAACTTGGTTACTAAATCAAGCATCTTATTAAAATGCCTAGGTTAGGTGAAATGAATACAGATCTAAATTTCTAAAGTCCTTTTGAAATGGAAAAGGATCATGTATGCTAAAATATGAGTCATTCAACACTGTGCTAATTCCCACAGGAAAGCCACACAGTTTAAAATTAGGAGCCTGTGTCTTGATAAAAAAGCAAATGCCTGCCTATAAATGTTGCAGCAGTCATAAGGCCTTGGCTGGCAATTTTGTAGGTCCATATGGGATGAATACTTCCTGCTGTGTTCTACCTAATGAGGAGCCGTATATTTTCCTTGCCAGTCTGAGCTAGGTGTATTGTTTTGCAATACCAAGTCAGAAAATTGCTAACTTGGTTTTCAAACATGCAAACAAAGGTTACATGCTGTAGCACATCTCTGAAGGACCAGCTTGTTCCCTGTTTTGTGGAGGAAGAGAGATGAGGTAGCTTATTCTTCTTCTGACATTATGGGTTGATTGAAATCCTCAGAAGTGCTAAAAGATAGCTGCTACCCCACATCTACTGAAAATAGTGACTGCTATTATGACTAAGCCTTTATAGGTTAGAAACCATTTCAAAGAAATGCCTATGTACTTCCAGCATGTGACCCACCCCTCCATTCTTTTCTCTTAGTAGACCCAAGTGGCAAATTTTGAATCCTCAGTCAGCCCGTAGTCCCCGTCCTAGGGATCTTTGGATTGAACCTCCCATGATGACAAGGTTGTCTGGACAAAGTCCTTTCCTATTAATCATCCGGCTTGTAGAAGAAAGAAGTGATTTTCCACTGACAGCCAATTTAATACGAACAGGTAGTTAGGGACAAAACCATTCAAGCCTGGTGATAAAATGAACCTTGCAATCTGTTAACATAAAATCTGTAGTTAAGAAGCAGAGGATTCTGACTATTCTAGAAGTCTCCATGACCTCTCCCTAATTTTTGCAAAGCCAAGGCTAGATAGCTGTGATCCTGCCATTTGTGTTGGAAAGAATGACTTGTGGGTGGCATGTCCTGCTCATGATCCTGTCTATTCTTAAGGGGACAGCTCATGCCAGTCAGTACTAGGGTTGTCCATATGTAAGATCTAGCTGGCTGCAGTCAGATGACAGCATTTTTAGCCTCAGCCTGAATGAGATTCATTTGTTTTTCCTAACTAGTATTTTCAGTGATAAATCTCAGAGATTCAAAAACCTTCATGAAGCCTAGTTGTGCAGACCCAGCTTCCTGGTCCATTGTTTTGGTACCATTTTGCATTCATTTTTTTCCCACTTGGCTGATGGTTAGTCATGTATTGCTCCACTACATCACTGCTCAGCTCATCAGGAAACTGGCATGCTCTATATCTCTGCTACTTCAAGCCAATCGTTGTCTGACAGTGTAAAAAGTCAGTTCATAGACTGTGTCTATAGTGTTGAGATTTGTTTCCTGGTACCTGGCACTACCAGGCCATTCTTCTATATCTCAGTCATTCTCTTCAGCTATTTCTCTCACACTAAATAATAATGTCTTAATAAAATCTATCTTCTCCAGCCCACTGAGCTGAATATTGTTTCCTCCTATTATCCCTAGTTTCTGAGAGTCACTGTGCACTGAAAGGATGACATAAAGCCTGATAAAACAAAATGAAAAATCCCACTGACTGAAAGGGTATTAGATCAAAATGTAAAATTGAAAAATGTGCTATCTAGTCCTAAACACGTGAGCCTTGTCCTTTGGTTAAGGAATGCCTGCAAAAGAGCTTAGCTTCAGTCATCTGATGATCTGCTGTAACACATACAAATGCAGCAATAATTTTTTGGGAAGTCTACCTAGCCTGATTGTTAAGTCAGCCAAACAGCCCTTCTTTCCACCATCCCCATTATTACCCAGTTTAAAGATTGCACTGAGTAACCTGTGTGTTTGCTGTCAAAGTCATGTTTGTGGTTGTGTAACCTGAATGGATTTCCCCACCTGTTGCAATTCTTCCATTTGTCCTCACTGCATCAAGTCCACAGTCAAATTAACCACTGAAATGTCTAGTGACATGCAGTCTATAAACTGCAACCAGGACAAAGCTTTGCAGTGATTTTCTTTCTAGGTGTCCTGGGTTCAGCAGTAGCAGTCATTTTTTTTCTTCTTAGTAGCTGGTGCAGCACTGTGTTTTGACTCAACCTGGGAACAGAGCTGACAATACTGATGTTTACTCTGACTAAGGACTTTGTGAGTCTCATGCTCTGCCAGGGAGAAGGGGAGGCTGGGAGGAAGCAGGGACAGGACACCTGACCCAAACTGACCAGAGGTATTCCATACCACAGCGCGTCATGCCCAGGATGTAGAACTAGGGGCAGTTACCTGGAAGGGGTAGTTCTCGGGGGGG